>SJJU01004355.1:0-26990 GCA_012932125.1 Conopomorpha cramerella | reverse complement strand
TCGAGAGTGATTGCAACTGCGCTGTACATGACCGGAATATACATAGATAAAGTATTTGTCATTCCTCAGACGGAAGTGATTCTGGTAGCGTGATACATGCCACTGATTTCCAACGAGTGGTTCTGAAATCGCTGAAAGTAGGAATTGAAAGAGTTTATCACTTCTTGTCACATTTGTGTTATCTACTTGCAAACGGTTTCAATACGTTCAAAAATCTATTTACTGGTGAAGATTTATTTAATTTAATTTGCAAGTTTGATATTTCAGCTTCGATGTTTTTTTAAGACTGATGAAGCAATGGGTGTTATTACTATAACACCCCCGTGGGTCGATGGTGTTGCAAGTTTTATTCACACGTAAAACTTCAGTGACAAGCTGATGCAATTGTTGTGTGTATTAATATTTTATCTATCTATATTATTTGTAAGTATATCAGCCTCTACCGCCTTATTAAGGCTCAGCATATCCTCATTTGCTAATCCAACAGTGGGCGTCATGTGGCATCAGCCACAAACAGGCAAACAGACAAACTAGGATATCACCATCATCAGATGATATCCTAGTTTGAAATCAGGTGACAGTGTGTTATGTTCTTACTACAAAGCATAGTTATGTATAAACGTGTCGGTTGATTCCACGAATCCTTCTGTTATCGAATCCTTGCAAGTTAGTTCTCCTCATAGCTATGACCTATATTGTAATTAGCCGTAATAAGAGCCTTCCGAGTTATGAGAAATGTTTCCGCGTCAAGAATGGCACGACATAATGTAACGACGTGCTGTGATTGGCTGTTGTATCACGCTAACTGTGATTATGCTTGTTTCTACCAATCGTAGCGTCAAATTCTATTTTATATGTCTTATCTTATTTCTTTCTTAGAACCCTTTGCTATAGAAGGATGGAACGTAAATAAACAAATAAGGAGTTTTCTTTAAAATAATAAACAAAAGAGCGAGTCAGAAGACGAACGTTCATAGAATAAAGTATTGCATCTCTTTTGTTTTCGACTATCTGTGACGGATTGATTTTTTAAACAATCTGTTTAGCCAAATGAAACATATCCAAAGCTTAGTAACATCAAAGTTATTGTACTTCGATGTAAGGTTTAAATAAAATCGAAATTACATGACACGATTTTATGAATCGTTGTATTGTTAAGGTCTAACATTATATCGCAGTAAAACAGTTTCAATATAAAATCAAGATTGACTGTCATGGTATAATTAAAGTTGGACAAATGCTGTACACGGAAGTGAAATTGAAGCAGCGAGTCAAGGGCGTCCAAGCAAACGCGAGAGGTTTTACTATGGCAGCGTTAATTAAATTTTTACTAAAATTGTGTGCTGTTTCGCATAGTGCGCCGCTGCTGTTTGCAATATACAGGCTTCGGGGTCATGATCCGGAACAATATTTTCTTACTCAGCAAATGACAGCGATTTAATTGGTATACTTCTTTTCCTGAAAAAGTATTTTTTTTGTTATAAATGTTGTGTGACCATACATTTTGTTGTAAATGTTGGATAAAAAAGATACATTTAAACAAATTCAAAAATGTCTCTGTCACAAAAATAGCTATACTGTTGGCTAAAATAACTATCGCTATAACTTTCTGAGCTATAAAATGTTAGTCCGAATCATGTCCCCGAAGTCACCCGGTATACTTAGGTACAATTATTATGTTCTTTTAGAGGTTCACTATAAAAGGGTAAAAACTGTTAGCGTTAAAATAGGCGGATTGTGGTAAGTGGGACGTTGGGCGGACTGATGATGATGATGATCATCAGCCCAAACTTGTCCAGTGCTGGACATAGGCTGATGATCATAGGAGGACTGTAATGTTTGATGGACGAGGGACTGTTGAGTGAAAGCTGAGAGAGAGTCGACGGCTTTCGAGTTTATCAATCATATTATTATGATACTGATTGACACACAACACACAGTATGATAATATTTAAGACTTAAATTTCTTAAGCAGAAATTTTATATATTTCTTAACAGAGTACTCTGTTTACTCAAAACTATCTCACTATACTCTAGAAATACTCACATAATACGATTCAATTCCACGAAACCTTAATAGGTAGAGAGGTTATCTAATCTAAATGAACAATCCACTATATACCTAAATCCCTGCGTGTTGGATTTCAATTTCGCACAAAGGCACCGTAGTCGGATCCCGAAATTTTACACGTCCGCGCGCAAATAGCACGTTAATTGCTGTGAAGTCCTTCGCAAGCACTGTGTTTGCTTTTCTTTTGGAATGTCGTTATATCTATTAGAGATAGCAGCCACATTGGCCGAGGCATTTTCGGTTGGCTCCATAATTTCCTGCTGCGAGTCCTGCGCCTCATTACGCTCTTTCTAGCCTATTTATTCTTTTCCACCGGGCGCTTTATTCGGAAATGAAATCTGTTACGGCGGCTCGAGGCGGAGAGATTTGCAACAAAAGCTGTTTAGTTGTTCACAGAAATAACACTCCTGGGCACTCGGATGTACTCAAATTCTGGATCGAGATTGTGAATAAAAGAGATAAGCATTTAGCGAATATTGTACCTAGGACGAATACATTTTGGATTAGTGGTCACAGTTTTTCATGACAAAAAACCGTTATTCGTATTTACCCCCACCAACCACGAGAAGCCGAAAATAGATCACCGTGGCGTGCAATTGGAGAGGCCTATGTCCAGCAGTGGACAAGTATGGGCTGATGATGATCAACCACTATGGTTCCTGGACAACTCAGTAGTACCTGTGTCCACTTTTGCAAAGGCCTTTGCAACATCCGGCAACTAGGTCTGTTTTACTATGTCCTTTTTAAAAATAAATAGTTTTGCCCACATCTAACTGTGAATTAATTTTGCAAATCGGTGGAGTAATTTCGGAGACTACACAAAAGAAACAAACAGTTAAATCACTTCTCTTTATAATATCAGTATAAAAATAGGAATAAAATCTCGCAAAATATTACGACTATACCGTAACGTAGGTACTTGCTTAGATTTACCGCAGAATAATAATAATATGTTACACAAAATATGACAGTGATTGGACATCTCTGTATGCTTTAGGTAATTCGGGGGCCATCGATCTTATTTCTTGACACGAGAGCGCTTTATTCAAGAATTGGTATTTCCCGATACAGCCGCCTGTATCTCAATACATCGCAATGTGAAATGAACCGTTTAAGCCGGGACACCTGAGGCCGCGGCAATCTATGGAAAATAAGAATTGTATCTTTTTTCCATTTACTTACTTCTTTTATACAACTAAGTTGGATGTAGCGGGATTCGAATGAAAAGTAAAAAGAACGTTGGATTTAGGTACAGAGCTCTTTTTTCCATTGTAGGCACTTTACTTGAGGTCTATTATATGTATGATTGAGTAAAGATTTTGGAACTCGTTAACATTTATAACCAAAAAAATATGGATGTTCTACATAACGCGAATTCTTTTGCGTAAACTACAAAGAAATTGCATTCCAGACATCAATAATTTTCTTTTCAACTATTGTATTCGTGGAATGATGTGTTATAATTAAAAACTTAGCTCTGCCTCGCGATGTTACCTACATTCGTTCTCGAAAGACATAGGCTAATCTAAGTTATAACTAATCTTAACAATTTTCCTGAATTCTGTAAGATGTTTCTATTCATAAGTCAGTATGAAACGTACACGGTTCATCTCACATACACACATCATACGTCACAAAAAAAATACACAGGCAGTACTTCTTCAGCGCATTTAGACCCGTATTCTGAAACCTCCACTCAAGCAGAATAGATATTTGCTCAAGTAACATTTCTCTCTCACTGATCATTGTTTATAATGCGGGCCTTAATATCGTTTCTGTAAAGCTATTGCCCAAATCACAGATATGTCGTCCTGGCTGTCTCCTACTAGAACTTACCGTTAACCTCCTTCCCGTCGTCATCCCTGAACACAATGTGTTTCCCATTGGCCCTCTTCCAGGATATGGCAGGCGGTGGTACACCGGTGGCGGAGCAGCGCAAGTCCACCGATCCCCCCTCAGCGGTGGTGGCCTCCGAGCCCTCGTTGTCTGTTATGTCCGGTGGTATTACAACTGACAGGTACCCCATCTGGTGGAAAAGACGAAAACTAAGTTATCGTGAGTAATATCAATGTACAAAATTGCAAGGTTTAGGTCTCTACGTAACCTTAGGATATCCACCACGAGGATATCTACCCAGATTGCAGTATGTGGGACTCAATGTGATAGATGGTGAGTACTTAGCTTTTAACATTAAATAATAATAATAATACATACACACTTTTACAAAAAGCAGTCATCCTCAATACTTGTCGAATCGTTAGCAAATTTTTATCATCCTAAATTTTATCTCACTATTGTTTGGCCACAAGCCCGCAGTAGTGATAGTTATTTACCTCCCTAGTGGAGAGATAATTAATTTTAAAACCAATAATAAGAATAAAGTAATAAATACTGATTTACTTCGTACCAGCAACATTCAATAAAATTTAAGCCAAAAAAGCCTTGCATCGTTTAAACTATATTCATATATAAATACTATCTAGAAAATCATGGCGGACGTATTGCTTTCAATTATCCCCGAACGTACAAGTAAATGGTAACTGAATAGTCTTTAATAATCATCTTATAAGAATTTCTGTCCGAGATCTCTCGAAATAATATTATTAAGCTCAACCTCACTTTAAATTGCAACTTACGATTTTCTGCAATTGGAAATCTAGCACCTGCCTTAATAGTAATGTCTATATACATATACGAGGTTTTCGATCTCTGCCTAAAACCCCCCCCCCTTGGGAAACGGGTGAACGGGCGTGACGTATATGTATGTATGCATGTATAAATAGGTAAATAGACGGTAAATAGGTAAATAGACGGTATACTAGTAGATTAAACCTGTTTATTACCCAGCGTAAAATAAGCCCAGTTGCGTCTTCACAAAACACTCTCTCGGTATCTGCATACAACGAGAGCTTTCCTAAAGCTCCCAGACAACAAGTATGTGAGGAATCTCTCTCTAATAGAATTTCCGTTTCAGTTAACCGATAAAGCTTCAAGTAAACAAAGAGTAAGTGAACAATTCAAAAGCTTTTATTTCATTCCGAGCGGGCGGAATCCTGAAACACTCTTTTTGAAATCTCATTTAGTTTTAATGAGCAAAAATCCTATATTTACGTTATATATTGTACGTTTTTTTCCTATTTATATTATAAACGCGAAAGTTTGCTTGGATATTTTTAACAATCTAACACGAAAAACTACTCAACGGATTTTAATGAAACTTTACAATAATGTAGCTTGTAAATCTGACTAAACCATTGACTATTTTGTATCTCGAATTTCTCACGGAATCAGGAAACTGCGGCTAACATCGCACGGGTACCCCTAATACTTAATAAAGAAAAAAAATATGAAGTTATAAAATATAAAGTTTTTGTACTTTTTGACTTTCGAACCCCAGAAGCGTTCACAAAATAAGCTCTTCATGGGAAACAACACACAGTGAAAAATAAAGCTGCTACAGTAAAGCTGCTACACTTGCTAAGTAAATCCCCATAATTCACCAAGAGATGCTGGTTTCATCACGAAATCGTACGATTTCGTTCTAACAATAAATAAATATGTCTATAACTAGAGTATCTTTGTATCGAAAAAAAACTAGTCTGTGTTAAACGCGAGGGAAACTGCGTTTCCACTCAATTCACTAGTTACTTTATGCTTACATATTGTTGTACAAATTCATATTGTTTTTTTATGTGCACCCGTATTAATGCAGCCCTAAATCCGACCTCGAAACACAAAGCACGCATTCGTCCGACTGCATTGTCCTCGAGCATTAAATTACAAACAGAACTCTTAATTATACGATAACGTCATTTACATATTGCTGCTGTATCGGAAAAATTATAGCTCCATTTCAACTGGAAAGCAAAAAGATCATTATATAATAAATTCAATGATAAAAACCGAACAATGCCTCTTTAAGAGATAATGTACAAAAATTATCCCTCTCCGCTAGGAGGAGATAAACCCAAAAGGAAAAAATAGTATCAAAAGATTTTACGACCGTGTGTGTTTGTGTCGGAAGCCAAATGTAGATTAATTTTCAAACGAAGAATAGTCTACGTGCTACGGTCTACGTCTTTTTTTATGGCTACGGACTACGTGCGTAGCAAGTCTGGCGTTGTACGTAGTTTTACATTCATCAAGTTTTTCGTAGATATTTTACAAAGCTACAGACGGTCCTAGTACTAGAAGGCTTGATCTGACATATTATATCATCTCCCAAATCTTGACATTTTCGGAGGCTGACAATTACTTTACTACCATTTTTTTTATAATATACTAGTGGACGCCCCGCGATTTCATTCGCGTAGTTTCTGTATGTCATACAAATTATAGCACCCTCTATACTGCACTAAGTCCCACAAGAACGGGATAAAAAACATCCCATGTTATTCTCCTGGTTCTAAGCTACGTCCCCACCAATTTTCTGCCTAATCGCTTGAATCGTTCTTGAGTTATAAGTGTAGTAACAAACCCGCCTTTGTTTTATATATATAGATAATTGGTGTGATAAATTAAAAAGGCCTGATCTTGATGCCCGGGATTTACAGGATCGAATGCTAGTGTATGTAATATATGTATGTATGTAATACTACGTAAATAAACGGTTCGATCGCAACCATCAGGCGAACTCATTTTGTATCAGTGTAGTTGTGGGGCGATCGATTGGAAAATTAACCTTTTGGGTGAATTAATTGTAGCTGCGGTTGCTTATGTCTGCTTGTTGGCTAATAATTGATTAGCCTATATGATACGTTGGGAAATAAAGGTAAGATTATTTATTTATACTTTGTGATATTTTTATATAAATAACTAGTGGACTCGACAGACGTTGCCCTGTCTTTACGCTATAACCTCCAGGGTGGCCTGTGCCCAGGAGTGGATGTCATTTTTTTCTTTCATAAGAACATTCTGCTGTCATTAGTGAGCACAACAAAAGAAGAATTAGCGAAATCGGTCCATCCGTTCCGGAGTAATGGAATGACAACGTAAAGTGGCTTTGATTTTTATATATAAGATAAGATTATTTCTCCGAAATGAAATGCCGGGCTGTATTTATATCAATACGTAGTGCAAGAAACGACAAAAAGATAATTCAGAGGGAAAAAGGGATTTCTTTTCCATGGCCACTTATCTCCAACACCATAATTTATCTATCTAAACAACAACTGTCAGGTTAGAAGTAATGTAGCTCACAAAAATGTTGTTCAACCCTCCAGGAACTGTGGAAACCAATTCCTTCTATTTTACTTTCCAATTTCGTAGCCCTTTTCAACGTGCATACACGTTTCGTTTAAACGAACGATATTTTTGTTTGTTGGTTCGTATGAATTCAATTTTTTTTCGAGAGCTCCTCAATGTCCCACACAGCCTTCACGCGCGACATCTCCCGTTTTTATTCGCAATAGTGATACACGGATCCTTCCCACTATATCCTGTATAAAAGTTTGGAAGCGCGAGTTATAAATCCAGGCCCCGCGCTCTGTGTCACTTCAATTTAGGATACGCTGCTCTAGTGGGCCCGTTCACGGCGTACACTCACGTGAAATTGTAAATATTGGTTCGGAATGCGCTACGGTAGCTAGCAGAGCATAAAACTAGTTTTTTTCAAACTTTATTCGTTCGTTACATAAGAGAGTTGCAGAAGTAAAAAATTTTTTTGTTAAAAACGAAGCGAATCTAACGAAGTTTAATTCAAATATCTTACTGAACTGATATAATGATTTCAGAACTACCTATTAATATAATGTCAGTGCGCGTTTATGGAATGGGCCAAAAGTTGAGCGTTTTTTATGTCAGAAAACAAGAACTCTGAAAATTTCACACATCATGTTAGTAATGTGGAAATGAATGACGTCAATCAAATTTGCTAATTGTTTTATAAATTTTAAACCATTCGATGAAGATGTAAAGTATCATAAACATGAACTTATGTATATTTCCTTTCTAACATTTTATATGGCACGAGTTGGGACTTCCGTCTTATTTTGCTATGAAAATCGCTGTGCTCTCTAATTAAACACAAACCCTGAGAACATTAATATTGCTACAAATAACGTAGGCAAATTTCGCATACGCTTTAAAAATACAATAGTATTTCACAGCAATGTTCCTTATAGACAGTCCGATTATTTTACCCGACGTTGTTGTCGGAAAAATTGCTCAAATCCCCAGGAGACAGGGCAATTTCCTCATAAAACATCCGTTTAGCTGAACTAATGCGCGGGTTATAGCGTGTTGTCGTCGACAGGCGTTTCCCCGGTGCGGACGCGTGACGCGACGCGATCTTTTGTTCGACGTACTTTGTGCGCCGCATCAACAGGTAGAGGGAGTCATTTGTTATGTGAGCAACTCTACAAAATGCGTCACGTACTACCACACAGACGCACGCTACTGGCGAATCAAAAGAGGAATAAATGGCTTGGTATCATTTTTTAAGGAAACGCGCACTGACATGATATTAAATGTTTAAAACGGGTATCATAGCGCGAAGATTCACCAAAGATAAACATTATAACGTCGGGCAAACAACGAAGGTAAGCTGAATGCTTATCTTTGGTTAATCTTCGCGCTATAATACCCGTTTTAAACATTTAATTGCATGGAATGTTGCGAGGAATCGTTGATAAGTAGGTACCGAATAAAGAAGTGTGCTCCATCATAGTCCACATCGCTGCTAACATCAGGCAGGATGGTGGTCGAACACTTGTTCACTGTGTTTAAAAGAAAAAAAAGTAGTCGCGTGTATTGATTTTTCGTATGCAATTTATTTGAAAGGGTTGGATAGTTAACAGTCTGAGATCAATTAATTCCTGCATGCGATTTTGACCGCAATGTTTCGTTCCAGAATGCAGATTATATACGACCCGCTTCATAAGAACACAATAACCCGTAGATAATTCTACAAAATATCTCTAAATGAAAATAACCAAGTCCAAGAACCGAAGGTTAGACTACAATAATGTAATAAGAAGGATTTTCGGTTCAAATCCGGCTATATTTAATTTATAGGCTTGTATTTAACGTGACAATTTTGTTCCTTTTAAATATTCTGCTATTCAAACGTACCAAATCAAACTTTATTCTTGAAAAGTTGTTCCGTAAAGATATTTGTTATATCATATTTTAAGGCTGACCATGACCAGTTGTTGCGAACAATCGAGTGCTGATTTCATATACTTTCCTAACTAATTACCTAGCCCAAAACTTTCATAATAGAAATTCGACGAAATTTCCTTCATTATCCGCATTAAGTCGATATTAAAAGCTCGATACGTTTCAAAGTTTTAACAGCTTTACTCCGCCTCGCAATAAACTTTATTTACGGCAACAAAATTATTTTCGTTACTCAAACATTAGCCGGCTTACGGAAACATTGGACGGAAAAAGGTACAATAATTGATCCCTAATTTCCGGAACACGGAAAACCGACGAGCCGCTTTCTTTCGACAAATTGAACGCTGGGTTAAGTCAACACGCGTAAAATAATATAACGCAAAATGCTACACATCTGTTTATGAAAATAAGCTGAAGATTCTCGATGCCAATAAAAAGCGAAAGTATGTTTGCATGAATGAATGTTTAGTCTTTCATGTTAAATCCACTGAACGGATTTTAATAAAACTTTACGATACTTACTGATAGCTTACATGTCGGATTTAGCAGTTAGTATAACATAATTTTATTACACAGAGGCAACAAGTACTTTTAACCAAAAGTAAGCTAACTAGCTTAGCATAACATATTGATACTCCTGAATGAGCTTTTTCAGGTAATATTTTACAGATAAAAATTAAAACACTGTATTATGCAACAGGAGCAAACAAGCAGAATTGCCAACATTAAATTTAGCGTTATTATTTGTGATGCAGAACGATTTAAAATAAAAATAAAATATTTTTTATTTGATTTAAAAAACAAGGCTTTAATCGAGTCAGATATCAAATGTTCCTCAGAGATTTAGAGTACCTATCCTATTTCATAAAGAGCCTTTCCACACAAAAACAAAAGGTACCTAAATAGTCTGTCAAATTCATCAGAGTATGGTGTACTTTCACCCACACTAATGCACACACATACATAATATACAAAGACATACGTCCCACGCCTCACCCGGTACACTGTACACACTTAGTCACATCGAATAATACATTAAATTTTTTACTTGATCTTCCATGACATACACATAATTAAATAAAGTGGCTCAGCTATCATTCTCCGACGACTTCTCTAAGGCCGCAACTGAATTATTACGCGTGACTCGGCCGGTATGTTACCGTTTTTCCGACCAATGTGTTTCAGGTTTTCGCAAGTCGTCTGAACGGGGAACAAAACAACTCCGTTTGTATGTTGGCGACGAGTTTATTCATCATTACGCTGATGAGAACATTGGAATGGACTATGTTGAATATTTATTGCGGTCGCTCGCAATAATTAGCTGAATCGTTTATTTGAATCTAGTATACCACCCTAATGCTGAAACTTGTGTATATGTGATTAGAAGTTAAGGTTAGGTCATATTTATGTTTATGTTAAGTATACTTAGCAGTAAGCGATTTGAAAAGATGCCAGGTTCTTCCCGGTTCTTCTGGTGAAATTAATTCGAACCGGGGACAATTACTTTTGTTTTAGTCATAAATGACGTTCATCAAGCTTTGTGTTATGCTACTGTATATATGTATGTTATAGCACTTATAATGATGAAAAATAAATTATTTGAATTTGGTTAATTTTTTACTTGTGTAAACATCAATAATTATTGATGTTTTAGTGACATAGGAAAAGTCATAAAAACTGATAGACCACTTTCTTCGTACGTGCCAAGAAACAAGGTTGAGTTTAGCTTCGTACACGACATTTCAGAATACACTAGCTGACCCAGCAAACGTTGTTTACTTAATATTCATTTTTCATGCCCGAAAACACGGTTGGAAAGATGTTTTCTAAACATTAAACCTAGCTAGATCGATTTATCGCCCCCAAATCCCTCTACATACCAAATTTCATGAAAATCGGTGCAGCCGTTTCCGGAGGAGAGTCCAGCTAGATCGATTTATCGCCCCCAAATCCCTCTACATACCAAATTTCATGAAAATCGGTGCAGCCGTTTCCGAGATTCCAATTACATATATAAATATACAAGAATTGCTCGTTTAAAGATAAAGATTCCGATGTGGTCTAATCTGGCTCTAACAAATGCCGGTGTAGTGTTAAAGCTTAAGAGCGAGTAACACCTACACTGTGATTCGTTCACGAGTCGAAATATTGAAATGGAAATATTTAAATATGGTCACTTTTATTGACATAATCCTGAAGTTAGAACTCATTGTAAAGATAACTCCATATTTTATGTGCTTGGCTGCTTTAAGTAAGTAGAATAACATTGTAGTAAATTTTATTCTAATGGAAAGGAATATGGACGGTACTTACCAAAGCATACACAAAACGTCATTCTTTTATATTATCTTTTACCAATATTTTTTTCTATAAAATGGAATGTATTTAAAGCCATTCCAATATGCCAACTTGTGCAAGAATCACCGTACTGTATTGTTCCGATTGAAGCTTTTTTTTTAATACTACGCCGATATTTGATTTTGCATTTCAATAAACCTGTACAAGAATAGAATCACACATCATTCAATCATTTTTTTCAATCTCGCCAACAATATATATAAATTATCTACCAACTGAAAACATTAAGTAGTACCCCTCTATTTGAAACATTAACGTCTAGATAATACCTGAAGTGGCTGAAACATTACATTATTACGTGACAGAGGCGGCGTGCCGCGGCGCGAAACCGTCACTAAGCTGTTCAGTGTTGCCAACATAAACACATTCTTCGACACATTGTTATCTATGATGTTGCCAGCAAAGACCCCCGGCAAATATTCGGAGGCAAACTCTCTAGGAATTCCCGCCTGGAATTTCTAGTTGAGTTATAAGCGGGGTTTTCATAATCCAACCCCAGCCAGGTAACTATGTGGAGCAGAATCTACGCCGTGTTGTGATAGTTTCATTTTCCACTTTACTTAATTTTATTTATATTTATATTTTTATTCTGAACGCTTCGGTGGACATTCGGTTTCTGAGAATTTCAGCTCAATCCGTCGAAAGGTAGTATGGCGGGGAAAATACCTGGACATAATCTAATTTAAACGCGGTGGCACCGAATAATTTAAGTCGTTATCCCGGGTCCGTTATGATGCCATCTGTATTTTTTCAATACTTGGCAAATTAAGGATTTAAAATATGGGCTGATGATGATGAAGCGGTAGGCCAGCCGCCTCTCACTTATATTTATACTGTTTGTCGATGTAACCCCGGTTTCCTATATCTTACATTTTGGATAAGTCAAAAATTACACAGCCAATGTACAAAACATGTGTGAAAACATTGTACTAAAGTAACAACTCATTGTATGTAAGTAGGTTATTGAAACTACCCATAAACCGTAATCGTATAGTATCAGCATAACTAAAAAAAAATTCTCCATCCGATTAGAAACTATTGTCGTGATTTTATGTCACTCTCATTGAAATCATCATCATCAGACCATACTTGTCCACTGCTGGACATAGGCCTCTCTAATTGCACGCCACTGCGATCTGTTTTCGGCTTCTCGCATCCAGATTCTGCCAGCCATCTTGCGTAAATCATCAGTCCACCTTGCCTGAGGGCGTCCTACACTCCGTTTGCCGAGACGCGGTCTCCACTCGAGAACTCGTTTTTCCCAACGGTCATCGGTTCTACGGCTAATATGGCCGGCCCACTACCACTTCAGCTTGCTAAAACGATGAGCTATGTGATGACTTTGAAATCCTCAGTGCAAATAACTATGGTTTAGAATAAAACGAGGCGAAAATATGAAAATCATGCGGGTATGAGGAGTAAGAGACAATATTTTCAGCCCCTTACTGCATAACAGATTATATTTGTATCCAAACTGTCATTTTGGTGCTAAAGGTAAAGAGTACTTTAGAAGTACATCATTCTCCATACATTTTGGTGGTTGGAAAACTGAGGCTTGCCAATCTAGTTGTGTTAGCTCCGAGTTGAAATCAATATTAAAAAAAAAGTATATTAAAAAAATATAGATTGTGCCCGTTTTTTCAATAACTTCAAACGTTTTTTCACAGATGTTATTGAAAAAATATATATTTTTCGCAAAACTTTCCGCTACAGAAATCCCGGAGAGAACTAAAATTTTACCATCAAAATTTCTAGTCTGGAAACGTTTGAAAGTATTTTATGATAGTGGATGATTCATAAATACTATTCTAGTCAGTAAGAAAGTTTCACAGTTTACGATTTATGTGCAGAGTAATGAGAAATAATTTATGTCCTTTTATGCGACACGATCACATTACGTATATATTCAAAAAACCACATCAGGTACCAAATCAATCAATAGACATAAAATACCTAAAAGCGTATTCACCTACTTCTGAAAGCTAACTCAAGAATACTCAAAGAATATACAAAACTTTCTGCAAACATCCGTACGAAATTCAGGAAAATCTCAGTGAAACACGCATTGCTACTAACCCAATATGCCATATTATTATATCCGACACATTGCCAAGGGAAACTCGTGGCAAACATTAATAATACGAGAAGAAGTTGCGTGCCAAAGCAAAGTATCAACAAGTGAAACTCTCTTTTGTCGAGATATTTCCGGTAGCATTATATCGGATAATGCTGAAGTATACGTATAGGATTCGGTGATCGCTGTACGCAGCCGAACAGTGAAGTTAAGCAACTATGGGTACGGACACCCATCGGACGAGTCGGGTTTGAGTAGAATTGAGAATTGAGCTTTCCGTGAAGATGTGAGTTTCAACTAATGTTTATGCACCAGCAGATCCAGCAGCCCTAGCACGCGCCTCAAGAAAGACATGACATAGAACAAATACGCGATCTGGTTGGCTGCTATGTCACGCTTCGTGCGACTCAGCTAGTTTCAACAAATCGCAGCGGGTTATATGTCTTGTCACTTATTTCTTGGAACGCTGTGCTAGGAGGGCAGGTGTGACTTAATCTTGCGCACTGTAATAAATTTATGATGGCTTAACAATTGTTTGGGAATCAACGTGATACGTATAGGTACAGTCGAACCAACTGATTTATGACCGACCATAAAGCGATTTTCCTTCTGACATTAGAATATGATAAGATCAAAAATTGCGAGGTTCCTCCACACTGATTACTTGTCAGTGCCCGGCTACTAGTTCACATCCGTCTCGGGACACATGTCATTTGGGCGTCAAACAACTGTCATATGGCATTTTATGAAGTTAAAAAGTAAAATATTAGGTTCAAGTGTTTTGACACCTGTAGACAAAATCAGCGCGACAACAATGACTTCTGACAGTGGCACATAAATAGAAAAAGATCAAATTGAATTGACGAGTAGTTCCTAGCTTAGCTTCGAAAACAGAATCTTACTTACTTAATATTATAAATGGGAAAGTGAGTTTGTTTGTTTGTTCCGCTTTCACGCCGTAACTATTGAACCGATTGCTTTGAAATTTTGCAGACGTATAGTTAGAAGTTCGGTTTAAATAATAGGGTACCTTTTTATCCCGGAAAAAAACATATTCCCGGAGGGAATTAGGGATTACAGAAAACAAAAATATTCCTTTATACAGCAATATAACCGAAGTCCACGCGGGCAAAGCCGCAGGCAGAAAGCTAGTATCATATATTTTATGCGGTGGTAACAAATATTAAATTGCATTGGTCTGTGAACTGAGATGACATAATGGCCTTCAGATTCAAAATATTCTATGTACTAAAGAAGAAACTCTTAATTGTTTTGACGCCTTTAAAGAAAATATCTACGCACTGGGTCATGAATTAAACTTTTCGACTGTACATACAGCATACTATATCTGCTATAAGCTGTAGACTATAAGTAACTGGCCTACTTCCAAAGAAAAGAAACCAGCTTAATGTGGTTAATAAATTATTACGGTATTATTTTATGTCGGAAAAAAAATATGCCCGGAGCTCGTGGTCTGTCAAAATAATTGGCCTCACCGCCCCCTGATCTTTCCTTGTTAAATAAATCATACCGCCAAATAAGCCGCGGAAGGAAAATGAGCCTGAAAAATAAATCGGGATTTCTATAAAGTTCGAGCAGAGCTCGTGACAATTATTGCTGTCATGAAACAATGATGCGAGTTTTATTGCTTTTTGAGTGGGTTCCTTTTTCGGTTTTGTTTTTTTTTAAATTTCCTACTAATACGAAAGTTTGTTGATAAGACATAAGATGAGAGTAAGAATGTATGTTACTTCTTCGCTGAAAACGGCTGAATGATTGATAAATTGAGGCCACACTCTAGCGCTGACGGCCTCAATTCTAAGGAAACTTGGTGGAGAGATAGTTTATTTTTTATTATCACATAATTTTTTTTTTACATTCCTACAAGAATGAGATGAACTGCTGATGATGAATTTTCATTTTTCGTTTCACTACCCTATCTATCCCACAGATAATTTCCGTTGTAGGTATATCTATATGTGTATAACTACTATTCCAGAAAAAAAACATACACAAGATAAACACATACATACAAGATAATAAACGACGAGACCGGTCAAGCCAAATTCAGACTGAAGGCTCACGATATCCGACGCTTACCTACATGGTAATAAATTAATACATACGCCGGGTACGGGAATCGAATTGAAAGCCCGTTAGACCAATCTCAGTCACATTTGATCTTGAGGATAGAACTATGTAAAAGCAAAACAGTAATAGTCAATTAGGCAAAGGTATGAAATTCAAAACGTTAAACCCAGCTTGAAAATATTTCACGGTATCGCAAATTACGAAAAATAATTTATTTCGTGGCGCATAAGAGTTGCGGGTTTAATTTGAATAAATCTGAAATTTTTAATGCATAGTTTAAAATTAAACATATTGATGCTTCCACCGTGTTGCCACGCGGCGAAAAATTGGAATGTTAAAATTAATGTTGTGTATGCAAATTATTATGCGAAAACGAATATCGAAACCAGTTTCCATTACACGGAACTCATCGAAATGTGTGCGATTCGATTTAAGATATACTGTATATGTACATACACTCTTTTCAACAATGCTTAGTAGGGTGGAAGAACCTTTAGAGATATGACGTCTTTTACATTATACGTTGATCATTTATAATGGGTCCCAATAGGATGACGTCTGAGTTCTATTTTGAAGAATTTGTTGTGTGTGGCTGTGTGGGTGTTTTATTATTATTAATATTTATTCATGTATCATTCTCTAGCGCCTTAGGTATCCTATGATGTGAGGTGACCGTGCATGAAAAGTGATTTCTTCTACGTTTTTTGCGTTAGTGTGTGTGTGAATAAATAATTAATGTATTCATTCAAATGTCAGTAACATTTTTTTTTCTCCTATGTTCAGCTTTAAAGCCGACAATCCTGCCACAAACAAAGAAATTCTCTTCGTGTTCAAGTTGGTGTCTTTGTTATAGTCTATCAAGTCGTCAATAGTCAAAGTCGTGTCAAAACCTCATTAAAACGTGAGGGTGGACCATCACATTTCAATGCTGCGTGGAAAATTACACGGGTATAACAAATTGATCAAATAGGAGTCGTCTCCTTTACTTCTCACTCCCAATACATTATTTTTCATCCATAGCACATTATTACACTAATTCCACCATATAAAATACATTTTGAAAATGAGAAATAAAGAAGCCATTTGAATCTCATCGCTTCCCGTATAACAATCCGTCAGTAACATTTTTATTTGTCAATTACGGATGGAACCAAACCGTTGGGCTAAAAAAACAACCGAATGGCTACCAGCAAATGGCAAGAGACGACGTGGTCGCCCCAGAAAGCGTTGGAGTGACGAGCTTGTGTCTCACAACAAAGGATGGTGGAACGCCGCCCAGGATCGCATGGCGTGGAAGGAGGGGAGAGAGGCCTTTGCCCTGCAGTGGGACAACAGTGGCTCATAATAATAATATATAATTACGGTAGCAAATTATTAAAACGATCATAAATTTTAGTGCCATTTCTTTTTAGTGACATAAGACCAATCACAGCACAGCTTCAATTGCGAGCTGCGATTGATGAACGTTGTCCAATAAGAATGGATCGAGCTAACAAACTGTGTCCTAACAAGAAATTCCCGTATTCAAAAACTCCTCAGGCACAGATTTGCTAAATATACCTTAGTCTCGCTCTAATAATATTTTTGAAAAAGAGAAAAAATATGTGCAAGCGCACTGACATGATATTAAAAGTTTATAAAGGGTAGTATAGCGCGAAAATTAACCAAAGATAAGCATACAGATTACCTTCGTTGTTGTACAGCTGATGTCATTAGTGTAACGTGTCGAAACAGTAACTTTTTGAGGGTAGTTCCGGATTCGCAGCCAACCAGTGAACGACGCCGCCGCCGTACTCCAATCAGCTCGCGACCACGACACATGTAACTGTGTCGAAACGTCGGGCAAACAACGACTATAAGCTGAATGCTTATCTTCGTTGTACTTGCTTCGTTGTCGAATACCCGTTATAAACTTTTAATATTATGTTCAAACGACACTCGAACACTGATATATTATGATAATTTATTTATAATTTAAAAAAAATGTACTGGTGTTATTTTTTATTTCACTCACCGAATTATTACGGTCAACGCACGGACGTCCAAATATATTATGTACACATGTGAAAACAAGTTTCAGACAAACAATGGGGGATAACAACGATGTCGTGCGCACATCAACACGTCACGCCTTTCATACGATTTGTATAAAGTCTTGGGGTACCTAGAAACCCTTGTCAAAATCCCCTGAACAGGAAAGCCCGTCCATTATATTAAGTTAGCCATCTATCGCACAAACGGCCCACAAATCCGACGCTGTAAACATTATAGGCCGCTCTTGTAATACTTAAGTCCCGGCCGTGAAAATAATCCGCCCGTAAAGATTCTCGCTTTTTCTGAGGCTATTGTTGATTGTTTGCAACAATAACACATTATAAAATGAAAGTATGTATGACTGTTATAACGGCGATCTCACACAGACAATGAATTGCTTGGTACTTGATTGGCTGATCGGCAAGCAGGGAATTATACAGTTAGTTACACATCAATAATACATACATATTCTGCCTTATTAATAACTAGCTTTCCGCCCGCGTGGACTTCGGTTATATTGTGGTATAAAGGAATATTTTTGTTTTCCCTCGGGAATACTAATTTTTCCGGGATAAAAAGTACCCTATTATTTAAACCGGACTTCTAACTATACGTCTGCAAAATTTAAAAGCAATCGGGTTAGTAGTTACGGCATGAAAGCAGAACAAACAAACTCACTTTCCCATTTATAATATTAGTAATATTAACCTACAAAATACTATTATTATGATTGATTAATTTCTTACATTTATCTTTTGCGATTTCCGTCGAAGAAACTGATCACGGTAGACAAATGGGTACCACGTTGAAGCATATGGTCTACGCTCTTAGGGTAATGGTAAACATTGTATTGCACTTCATCGTAATTGGAAACTATGTAGATGTACTCCGTAATGTTCAGTAGTAACGTTCCTGTAGGAATTACCCTAAAATGTATCGTCTATTATAGTTAATTAAGGATTTAAATGTAAAATGTTTAAATGCACAGCTAATTTATACTTTCACAATTTTTTGTATTAATAATGTTAGTTCCAGTCGCCACTTATCGCCAAATACCCTGATTATTTGTCCAACTAAATCCCAAAAGTTACAAGTGAGTCCAGAGGATCTCGGGATCAACATTCGGGATTATGGACGTGAGTACGCATATCTATTCCGACAAATAATTAACTATCTTGCATGATATTTGTTTTAACACACACATAATTTTCGCATAAACCAAATGATTACAAAACATGAATTAGCATTAATCTCGCCTCGGACATGTATGAGCATTATAATATAATGTGGTGCAGTAAGATTATACAAAGAAATATAAATATGTGTAAAAAGGAAAACACACCTTTTATCATCATTGCGTCTCTGTCATTGCGGAGCATGAAAGGCGTGACATTGAATGACAGTATAAGGAATTGTGTGATAAGAGAAAGTTGCGGTTTGAAGGAAGACGTAGTGACCAAGATTGAAAAGGGCATGCTGCGGTGGTTTGGGCATATGGAGAGAATGGATGAAAGTCGATTGACGAAAGAGATTTATATGGGTGATGTAATGGGCCGGGTGAGTAGAGGTCGCCCCAGAAGGACATATACAGACCAGATTGGTGATGTCCTGGCCGAAGGTGGCGTGAAAAGTACTCGAAACCGGAGGTCATGTATGAAAAGATGTATGAATGTAGATGAAGCGAAAGGGGGTATGTCAGGATCGTGACAAATGGAGATCTGTAGTCTCTGCCTACCCCTCTGGGAGACAGGCGTGAAGTGTATGTATGTATGTACCTTTTATCACAAAGCGGAGTTGGCAGAGGTACTTGTTAATAAAGAGATATTTCTGCTTAAAAAGCAGCTGCCACAGGTTGCGGCGCTCCTAAACCACTTATGTGAAATAAAACTTTCGGTTCGTCAGCAATTCGACGAAAAGCGTCCGCCCTATTGGAAATTCCCTCTCGTTAAAAGCCGTCGAGACTCGCAGCTGTGTGTAAGTATGCAAGAACATTAAATTTTCAAGCCTTTCCAAGTCGATAAACATCGTTAAATACTTAAATTCGATACAAACTGTACTGACTTACGAACAGATGCCAGTATACATTTGCAATTATGAGAGTGCTTTTACCAGGGTCAATACGGAGATTGTTTGAGAACGACTTTTAGCTTTTATAGTCACTTAAGTAATCGATTTTGCTGAATTTTCCAATAACGATGTACTTGTGCTAGGAATGAATAATTTTTACATTTTTAAGATCGCAGTCTGATTGGTCACTTTGTTTGTTGTAAGTTGATTTTATAATATTTAAAGAACTGCCGAATAATGGAGTGGAGAACAAATCCTTACTAATATTATAAATCGGAAAGTGAGTTTGTTTGTTTGTTTGTTCCGCTTTCACGCCGTAACTACTGAACCGATTGCTTTGAAATTTTGCATACATCAAGTTAGAAGTACAGATTAAATAATAGGGTACTTTTTATAAATTATATTTCCGTGGAAAACTTAGATTTTTCCGTAAGAATGATAAGTTTGTTTTTTATACCGCAATATAACCGAAGTCCACGCACTAGTCTAATATAAAACCCGAATTTTGCGACTTCGTGTCATTTATGAAGAAAAATCATTGTCTCATATATTTTTTTTTAACTACGCGCAGATGGAATCGCTACGCGTACATCAACCACCGTAAGTATATTTTGAGAATGACCAAATGGCGGTCGCGAACTTTTTACGAATACCGCATAAAAATTTGCCTATGTCTGACGTCAGAACGGTCCATTCGCCATCTTATCTTGGCCTATGGTTCTAAAGAACTACAAACGCTATCCTGTCCTGTCGATAAAGAACGCGATATGAAAACCGTACGCACAAAAAAAGGGTACGAGCGAACGGTCGTCGGTTACAAAAAGCGGTGATCGATCATAATGCCAGCGTCGCGCGTCCATCGACGTGCCACAAAAACAATTAGTGAACAGACGATTATTTGATCGCCGCCGTCGACAGAAACGCACCGGATGGGACGCGTGCCTAACGACGTACTAGCTGACCTACTGACCAGGGTAAAGCCGCATCTCTACTGGAGCAGAGCGTCAGCGGCTACGCGGTCGTTGCCCACTATTCCCGTGGGAATTTCGTAAAAAAATATAGCCGAGCTGAAGGCGTTGGGACCTTTGTGCAAAAGCGGTATAACGGTTACTAAGATACATCCAGGCTCTACTTGTCAGGCGTCAAATAGGTACACCGTACTAGTTTCAATAGACGATTGCGCTAGCAAGTTAGCTTAAGTAACTAACTAAGCCCTAAAGTTGTATGGGTGTCAGAGGTTTCAGGGATCTGACCTACTGACCAGAGTATAGCCGTCACAAGCATGAGCAGAATTAATCTGAGCGTTTTTTAGGAGAATCTATTTTAAGTGTATAAATTGGTATTCCAAGAAGAGTCCTTATGATTAGTTGTTTTAATACAAATCCGCTCTAGTTTAGTCGGTCCATCCTTCAAGATTAAACGCATGAGTTTACGTGTAATAATAATTAATTAAATGAACTAACGCAATGATCTACTTCGTGCTGTGGGGTCTCGGCGTTAGGTTAGGTTAGGTAGGTATATTCGAATACTTTAAAATAAACTATGAAAACCTTATTTCTCCCTTACTAATATCAAAAGTTTACGTATCTTACACACTGGTTTGTCTTTCGAACACTTCAAAGAATGAAAAATATATTTTCAGAGTACAGAGATATCAAGATGCTAGTTTTAACCGACTTTTTAAAGGAGGAGTATCTCAATTCGCCTGTATTTTTTATGTTTGGTATCTCAAAACTTCTGATTCCGATTTGGAAGTGTTTTTTTGTTCTTTTTTTTATTTCACATTGACGAGCCCAACAACGTTCTAAGACCATTATTCGGGGTCCTTTTACACTGTGTACAGAGACTTCATCATTACTAAATCCACCTAATAGTCGAAAACATGAGCAGGGATTTCTTGTCAGTTCTTCTTTTTCTGACTTTCCCCTTTCCGATCTAACGTAACTCTTCTCTTGAAGATTACCAAGTACTGTTTCAATGTTCATAACTTATTCTATAAACACTACAACTCCTATTAGTTATAAAATATATTTAGATTGCTTCAATCAACACACCTTTACAATGTCCCGCGTAAGGATTCTATATAATAATCGTAATATAATAATCTTACTAGCTTCGGGTGGCTAAGTCACATTTTGGTGGACTAACTAGAGCACTGAATCCCGGTTTGTTCCCTTGGGAAAGGAAAGCTACGTTACTTCCTGTTGATGGGATTTACGAAATAGCAATTTCGATGACCCAGCCTGTGTCAGTAAAACATCAATAGGGTAAAGTTGTTATATTGTGACCAGTAGAAAAATAACCTTATTTTTTTATGATAAGTATAATGAATGGATTTCAACCTGGAGGGATTCAAGGATGACGAACCACATTTTTGGAATAGAAATATTTTCTGTCGGTTTTACGCTCGTATTCGAATTCGTCTGGGCTGAGAAAATTAACTAAAAATAAAGAAAGTGACAAACGCTCGTACACGAGAAGATCTTTAAATGCACAAAAACGTATGGCCACCATCCTGTTTGGTGTTAAGCAATCCTCATAAGTGATGAGATCTCCGAAGCAGCACGTTTTCCTACAGATTTGTACCATATATTGTGTATATGTATAACGACACTATTTCTACTAGAATGTACTGCGACTGTACGCACACATCGCAGACGTCCGCAACAAATGACACATGTCAGATCCACGTACTCGCACTGGCACACACAATGTACTGACGAGAGACGCGCCAACTCACATCTGCAACACGACTCTAAACTCTATTCCATGCAAGTTAAGAGCGTTGTAAAGCTAGCTGAGGTTCCCATCACCACAACCTACGCAATGTCAACACTGAACTGGTGTTTCTCTACGACACGAGAGAAGCAAAGTCCATTACTCGCTGACAACGTTAAGCTTATAGTGTTAAGCAAAAACCAGACGAACTTGGTCTCAAATGTAAAGCAAAAATCGTTTGTATTGTATGTACCGACACGCAACTGTCCAAGTGCTAAAGGTTTTACCTTACGCGTTCACGTATGAGTTTTGTATAATAGACAAATATAGCTGTACAACTGCAGCTGGTATTTGAGCTAACTTTAAACGTGATTTCTTGAGAATCGAGGCTCAAGTTAAACAAGTATGGTCATGTTTTGTGGTTTTTGCGTAGTATAGGTGGTGTGTTTCTGATGGTTGACAGCCGTCAAATATTTATTGTGAGCAAACATGCGTGCTACGGAGACGACCGCCACTTCGTCTGTGTTGCGAAGAGATCATTTTAAAATTGTTTTACAGAAGTTACTTTATACGTTATTGAACATTCGTAATGTACAAACCGATAATAATTTAATGCGTTTTTCTTACCCAGAGTATGTTTTATGTTGTGAACTAACATATTATGTTCCAGATATTTATTTCCTAACAGTTAATTATTATTCTTATACATCATTATTCATGGTCACCCTATTCTGTCTACATAAATGAAATGAAAAACAATTATTTATCACAAAGAAATAACGTCATCGTAAAGTGAATATGCACCTTTTTTGCATAATATTATGTAGGGGGACCACGTTGATTTATAGTTGGTAAATGAATAGAGAAATTAAAGGAAAACCGCATGAAATATTCCAAAAAAAAACAAATGAAGAAAAAATGTATTGTCACAAAAAATTACAATGAACTATTCATGTGACCCTTAAAAATACAGTTAAAATTTTATCCTTTTAACAACAGGGTCCTTAATATGAACACAACGTCAGTTGGACTAGTTCCAATAAGGGAAAAAACCCGAGCTGGGGTCAGATAAACTGGTTACGAGAGGGTAAATTTACTCAAGTCCCTGAGCAGATACCGCAAATAAAACAGCTTTACTCACCGACCGACCTGCAGTAATATCGCCGCCTAGCAAATAGCCGAGAGGCACGGAAATGAGGTGCGCAACGCGTATTCAACAAGCCAAACCATCCTTCACATACTTATTATAACTAGACACGCAGACACTATGGAAAACTTTGACGCAGAAGTCCACAGATAAATCTAACACGTTCATTGTAACATGACACACAGTAATTGTATGAAACAGCCCCTGAATAATAATCCAATGTGTCTAGAATAGGACAGTATAAAGTCGATAATATGATAGACTATAGATAGAAGAAAATGGATACAAGTCGATTAACGAATCAGAATTAGATACATTCGGCTAAGGTTCATGTTTTAAATGTCACCGTGTGGTGACGGCAAATGGAATGTGTCACCGTACCGAACCAAACTTTTCCCGTCTTGGGGGTCGTAAGAGACGACCGAAAGAACACTCTAGAGGACGGGCAGCAATGCTCTCTGTGAGTTAAACCATAAAACCACTGCGATCGCCTATCCACCTGCCAAGTGTGGCGATTATTGATTATGAGGGCATTGGGGAGGTCCTTTTCCCAGGATAAGTGCAATCGAAACTGGTAGACCACTTCCTTCGTCAACACCTTTACGATCATACATCGAACAGTTTGGTGTCGTCCTGACAGAAGGTGGCGTCAACAGTAGATAACCGAAACAAACATAGAGAAGCATATACAGAACGGTGACATGTGGAAATCTGTAATCTCTGGCTTTCTGTCTGGGAGACACGTTTAAAGTTTATATGCTGTATGATGGGTGGCAGAAGCTGGATGCGAGAAGCCCAAAACAGATCACAGTGGCGTGCAATTGCAAAGGTCTATGTCCAGCAGTGGACAAGATGAATCTGTATGAAATATTCATGTCAGTGTGCAGTCCAGTTATAATGTGATTTCATTCTGGCGTCATTGGTGAAAGATACCTAATAAGCAAGCATGCTTGTAGGCGCATGCAAGGCATGATGGTCACACGCTTGCCTATTTCTAATAAAAAAAGACTGGGTTAGTAATATGACCGAATGGGTTGGCGATTGCTAAATTGCAGAACTAGCACTAGTTCCCTGCGGTTTAAAACATGTTTTCGAAGTTAATCTATGCATGAAAAATATGTCTTCCGACCAAAGATTCGTGAAATTCCGTTCAGCTGTTGCTCCGTGAAAAAGTAACAGACATCACCAACGTTCATAAACTTTATGCATTAAATTTTTTAGTTCGATGTCATAAATCTAATATGACAAGTATTCAAACAACAAAAAGAAACCACATCACCAACCTACCTAATTCAGCGAAATAAACAAAATGCCCAGGCGCTAATTACTAAACTTTTGACCATCCGACACAAAGGTTTATTCGCAACGCAAGGGTTATTTTTGCATGAATCACCCTGTCTGCGGTTAAAGATGGCCCAACGTAAAATGATCTGTATGACTTTAGAAATAGCTAATGAAATGCTATGTACGGAGTCACAAGTGTGTAAGTAAACTTATTTACGAATGTGCCAGTGAATAAATGACCTCGGACCTTTCTCAACCTGTGATGTGAACGGGGTCCACCCTAGATAATGTGAATCTAACAAGTCATGCTTCAGTCGACTAACGAGTGACATTAATAGACCTAGACGTTCACTTTCGACATGTTAAATTAACATGGATATAATATTTGAAGAACGGAATACGACCACCATCCTTTACTACAAATAAAAAATAGTTACATTAAGGTACAACACATTGGTCACTTTCTGATGTTTGTGAAATTGAAAGCAAAGCATCTTTAATTTTAAAGTCCCATTTAGATTATATCATTTTCTTGCTCGTTTCGTTCAAGAATCGCAGATGCGCAGATGATCACAGTATTGGTGCTTATTGACTTCAGTAATGCATTCAATGCTGTAGATCACGACATCCTCTTGGCTGTTCTCATCCATTTTAACGTTTCTGATTCGGCCTTAAAGTGGTTCTCGTCCTACCTTCGCGGACGTCAGCAGGCCGTGCGCGCTGGTCAGGACATCTCTGACTGGTGCGAGCTCAAAGCTGGTGTGCCGCAAGGTGGGATCCTCTCCCCTCTTCTCTTCGCATTGTTTATCCACATGGTCACTCCTAATCTTCTTTCTCATTACCACCTTTACGCCGATGACCTGCAGCTTTATGCTACCGGCAAGCCAGATGAAATTGATAACATTTTGACACTTATCAATAAAGATCTGGAAGAGATCCATACCTGGTCAGCTAACTATGGTATCTCTGTTAACCCTGATAAGTGTCAGGCAATTATAATAGGTAGCCCACAACAATTAAATAAGATTGATTCCTCCAATTTATGTCTGTCCTACAATGGCTTCTACTTTTACTCCAACTGTCACTAACCTTGGTTTGGTCATTGACAGCCAGATGAATTGGAGGGCTCATATCGAGTTTGTCAGCAGAAAGTTTTACGCCTCTCTTCACTCAGTAATCCACTACAAAAACTTCCTCCCTGAGAAAACTAAAATTTCCTTAGTGAATTTTCTCCTCCTTCCCATTATCGATTATGCTGATGTGTGTTACGTAGATCTTACTGAGGAACTCCTCAATAAACTTGATCGTCTCCTAAATACTGGCATCAGATTTATATATTCCCTGAGGAAATACGACCACGTTTCAGCGTACCGTGAAAAACTTCATTGGTTGCGAGTTCGTGAGCGTAGGAAGGTGAGAATCCTCTGCCTTCTGTATAGTGTACTATTTGAGCCTCAAACGCCTAACTATCTTAAGGACTTTTTTTCCTACGTAGCATCCAATCATTCCCGGTATCTCCGCTCATCAAGCAATCTGCTCCTTAATGTACCCACTCATAAATCTGGTTTCATGTCCAATTCCTTTGCCGTGACAGCTGTCCGCTTATGGAACTCTCTTCCCACTGATGTCAGGAAAGCCCCGTCCCGTCCTTCTTTCAAAAATTTTCTCAAGAGGCACTATCTCCAATCATATAACTAATAACTTCTTATGTGTCATAGTATCGTTTGTATGTATATATGTATATGTGTATATATAATTATATATATGTGTGTATATGTATATCTGTACCTACATAATAGTATCTATACGTATTTTTGTATGTATCATTGTTATTTATGTATCTATATTTTTTGTTGTATTAATTTAAATTAAGTTGGATTTGTACCAACTACACCCTGTACCTATTGTTTTGTATTGTACTTTTTAATAATACTGACCCGCACCTATATTCTCCCATGTTGTGCGGTCGACTGGTAGATAATACTTTGGTATTAAGTCCACCCTTTGTACCTTTAGTGCAATAAAGT
>SJJU01004353.1:0-10575 GCA_012932125.1 Conopomorpha cramerella | reverse complement strand
GATAATAATTCTTCGTTTTATTGTCAGAAGGATCTAATGAGAAGAAAATTAGAAAAGCATATATACGGTCGAATTGAGAACCTCCTCCTTTTTTGAAGTCGGTTAAAAATTGCACTAAACCTGTAATCGTTTGAAATGAAGATTCATAGTTAACGGATAAAGTCAGTACAACATACATAGTAAAAAAATAGCATACCATTGATCTCCGGCGTCGACGAGGTTATCGACCAGCTTCATTGTCCACTGCTTGGGGTGGTAGTGGAAGGCGAGGCAGTACGCCATCACACTCATGGTCAGCGCTTGGCGACCGCGCGACCGCCCGCCTAAACGATGTTCATACAGTTTACTATGTAGGTAGATAGAGTTTATTGAATTTCCAGGCCATAGGGTAACCTCGGCCCTTCTTGGGGTCGTCCAAGCAGGCAGTCCAAGCATTTCTTTCCTAAATTGTATCACTAAAAGTATTGCTTTTCGCGTTAAAATATACTTGACAACTTATTATTTTGTGACATACTAAATGAGTGAGATAGAAAGACAAGATGACAGGCTGTCAAGTATTAAATTTCGTGGACGCAATTCTAAATGCTAATGGACTATATACAACTCCAAGGCCCACAATAAATGAGAAAAAGAAACCAGCTGTAAGAGACTTACTGAACTTCTGGTCGTACATGTTGAAGGAGCCGGTGAGTATGCCGTAGTGGACGGGCCGCCGCTCCTTGCGGCACGCGACCACCGTCAGCGAGTGCGTCTGCAGAGTGCCGCGCTTCAGGTTCGCCGGGATCGTCACCTACAATACAATACACAATAGAAAACTTGAACAAACTAATAAAATGCGTTTATGTGGTAAATGATAAATTATTATTAATAATAAGAATCATCCGGATTAACAAATAAGAACTATCGATATGTACTTTTTATATTTTATAGTTCGGCAACACTACACTGTCCTTGCGTGGTTGACAACAAGCGTTCACATTGTGGAATTGTGTTTACAACACCGTCTCCACAAGCTGTTTGCAACGCGGCGGACCCCTTCCACAAAGATTGCTGAAGGTCAAATGTTTGTTGTAAGCAAGCGTTTACTCTGCCAACCGCTTGTGGAGGGCTTGTTTACAACAGTCTGGCATGCACTTAAATGTCAAAACGCTTCTTTAGGGCGTGAAGCGTCAGCAGAATATTAGCGTCACAAGCAGACATGCTCCAGTCCAGACACTATTCTGAATCGTTGCCTTTTTCGACCGCGAGGTGCAGTGCAGCACACATTTTTGTAATTTTATTTTCAAGTTTATTTTCATTTCATGCCTTTCTGTGTGGAAGAGTTATCTAAAAAAACAATATCTCAAAGATAGTTGAAAACGAAAGAGATGCAACTGCTTTATCTTGAGATATTTGGTCTTCGGACTCGCTGTCGTTGAATTTTTTCAAAGAAAACACTTCATTCGACCTTATATGCTTTTTTTGTTTGTTTACGGATAACTTCATCGTTTATTAACCGATTTTGAAGTGTCTCTTTATGGAAAGTAGATTTCCAACGGTCCCATGGCAAACAAATCAGCTTTTGATGATGGCAGACCGAGAGGAACTTGAAGAGGTTGAAGTCTATTTTTAACTGACCAGTGCAGTTGGCACAGTACTTACATGTTCTGGCTTAGGTATATCGTCCATGCCGCAGGGGTCGACGTCGGCGTCACGCGGCGGCCGCGGCGCGCCTCGCCCCGTACCGCCCACTGTCGCGTACGGCACATCCGCACGGGACCTACACCAGAAAATGACATGTCCATTGATTTTCATTCGTTTTTTTTCAATTTTATATAGCCCGGCTCGTTTCCCAGTGCTGGGCAAAGGTTGAAAAGGGATCGACGAGGAAGGCCCAAAATAAACAGTAGTGGAAGTCCTGGGGGGAGGTCTTTACCCTCACTTGTATAAAGTATCATATCACATAGTATAGAACAAAGTCGCTTCCCGCTGTCTGTCCCTATGTATGTTGGATATTTAAAACTTCGCAATGGATTTTGATGCGATCATTATTTTATAGATATGTATAATACATGTATATAACAGCAGAGAAACACTGCAAAACAAAAAGTAAAACAGCGATGCAATTTTCCAAAATTAAAACGTCATTGGTTTAAGACATAAATAAATAAATCAAGATAAAATAAAGACATCACAGATGGCGTAACGAATATACTAGGGACTATAAAAAGCCGATCGGAGTTTCAAATCCTTCAAGTACAAAAATCGGCTATCGTGTTCTGTTGAACAGTTGTACCTGCTGAAATCAATGTAGGTGTAACTTTCAGAGGAAAAGAAGCATTAACTTACCTATTGTCTCTTAGACATCCACAACTGTTTTTTTTTTAAAGTAAAATCCTCGATTGTCAACATGGTAGGAAATTGAAGAACTAATGGCGCTAGTATAGATCAATCACGTTAGTATTTCTTCTTCTGTTTCCTACCCCAACTATATCTAGATTCTTAGGTTTTTATAATGTCACCACGTAGATAGAAAATTTACCTGCCATGCTTCTTAGCTTTCATTCTTCGTTGCCGTGCTTTTCTAGAAATAAATTAATATATTAATTACAAAGTAAGCGTAAGAAGTAACGATCTACGAAGCCACGTAAACCTCCAATATAGCATGTATTAAGAAAGAGATATCATTGGTGCCAAAGTACATCACCGAATTATACATAAAACATGACAATAATTCGTATTAACAGTTATAACAAACGTGTATGATTAGATTAGTATCATATCACAAAAATTGCTATTGCAAAGGCGATATTTTCCACTTTTGTTTTAACTGTGCGAGTTATGCAAGTTTATTGTTTATTTATTTTTTTAAACACTAAATACACAACATTATTATTTCAATTATTCTGTCACATGTAGGTACCTACTTGATTACGATGGTAGTGAAAAATGATGTTTTTTACTAGTTTTATTTCATTGCAAGAATTATTTCTTTAGGGAGTCCGGATCGATTAGTTGCACTCATAGAACAAGACAAAGAAATGAATGAAATAAGCACTTACCGACACAACTTACGAGTGCATTTTTTGTCGAAACAAATTCTGTAAAGAACAAACAACAATTTAAATTGTGTTTTATTATCGAGACGTTTCTAAAGTAAAAATTTAATAGTATTCAATTACAGGTACTCAGTACCACTACATAATTTGCTACGAATATGCTTATGCATTTGCTATTAAGAGCAAAAGAAGGCAAGCGACACTTACCCTCCTTTTTTACAGCAAGGCTTGCGTTTCGATCTCCTAAAAGGAAAGGAAATAGTTTAAACACAAGATTTACAAGTACAGTCAAGAACACACTGGACAAAACCTTTCCTAGATCCTTTCCTGAACCTTGTCCTTTCCTAAATATTGATTGAACTTGAAAATGTTTTCCGTGTTTAAACGACTAAGGATCCCGGTATTTTTATCATCTGTCAATAAGACACGTCTTTCCTGTTAGCGGCTCTGACCTTATTAATATTACAAGATTTAAAACTAAGTTTGCTTGTTACACTTTCACGCGAAAACTACTGAATGGATTTTGACTATACTTGGCAGGCAGACAGATGACAGACACCTGGAATAGGACAGACTAGATTTTATACGGAAGTACCCACGGGAACTGGATAAACAGAGGGTAACATCGTCTGATTAAAGTAACAGATCAAACTTTATTGTAGAGTTTGTGATAAAAACCTGCTTATTCTGCCTCCAGGCATAGCCACTGCATCTGGCACGAACTCGTCATCCTGGTTTATTACTATACCACTGTGCGGTTTGAACAAACTGAAAAAATAATATCAGTATTAGTAAGATAACGAACGTTTTTGTTTCCAAGCATTGACCTTGATTTAAGCTTCAAGCACACATACACAGAAATATTCGTAACGTCCGTTTCTTAGAGGGTTAAGCAGCGATCACATTTAAGCTTCATTCTACTAATTATATTGAGGAATTAATCACATAGTATAATAGGATGTCCTAATATCCGATACAACCTGTGCAACTATTTAGCGCCATCTACCTAATTCTTTGTGTACTAATTGTATTGCGTCCAGTTTAACGAAAATACCTAAGATTTTCAAATAAATTGCATAGGTAGCTGACAACTCACTCGTGTCCAGATTTGCCTGGTATCGGCGGGTTCATGTCTTTTAGCTTGAGGAATGCTCGTTGAGCTTGTATTACTTCGCCGCTAGTTTTCGGACTGGCCACCTTAGAACCAAAGGAAAAATTAAAAATAAATATTATACCGCTATGTACACGATATAACGGTTAGCTATATTCGCCGCACGCGCGTCACCTAAAGCGCGGTATAGAGGTTGCGATTATATTATAAGACTGTTATGTAGGGTGAACACGATAAATGATCTCACTCGGTTATTTCTAAACTAAACAAGATATCGAAAAACTGATGCCCATGAAGGTGCTCTAGGTATCTAACGGTATTAATAAACGGTTACAGAATAAACTAGATACATGAAAATATTTACGGTTCCAGATTTTATGCATTTATTACAGCCATAGATATATTAATTACTATATTTTTATTGTTTCCGTATCAATAATTAATTTCCACTCTGTTTAGTTTTCTTCCAATACAACGCGTATTAGAAAATTAATTATATATATGTATTCTCGCATGGGGTTAATTTTAATATTAGGCAACTTACGTTCAATATAGATACATCAGATTCTGTGTGCTTAATGATAGGCGCAGGAGTTGGCAAAATTATGTCTCCCGGCATCATATCGTAATAGCGCACCCTCTTCTTGTAAACAGTCTTTCCGGAACGTATTACATCTTCATCAGACATTGCATCAAAATCGAACGAGTCGTAGGGTCTGAAAACAAAGAAAACTTACATACACTTCACGCCTGTCTCCCAGAGAGGTAGACAAAGTCACGGTCCCGACATACTTCTTTCGCTTCATCTACATGCATACATCCGGTTTCGAGTACTGTTCACGTGTGTACGTCTTCCATCAAGACAGCACTGTACTATGCTTGGGGCCATGCTTACTGTTGATATAATTATGTACATACAAAACACATCTCACGTCGGACTGTCTGCGTAGGCTTAGTCTGCAGATCCGTTATACATCTCGTCTCATTCACGTTTCTAAACATTTTCATACATCCGGTTGTCAGTACTTTTCATGCCAGAATTCGTCAATGGTCGAAGTATCCTCCTGGGTGGGCCTCGATAGGCCTCCTATAGTTTAATTTACCTACACATAAACTCGAATACACCTGAAATTGCTTAAGGAGAAAACAGGACACGTATAACTATAAGTTTACGTATTCCTTAAAAATCAACTATCCGATTAAACCTGGGCAAAGCAAAGAGGTAGCTATTTAATCAATGGACAGTAAATGGTTTGTTAAGATACGCACTTTTCCTTAGTCTTCCTCGGAGGGTAAGGTGGGCAGTGTCCTATGTACCGCAATCTGGAAAAATATCAGAAATAAATTAGTTAAATATAACCTCTATTACCTACATTTTAAAGGCTACTACACACGTAGCCCGGTGCGGGGGCGGGATTTTTAGTACCTAGACAATGTTCGAGTTTCTACAAATCCTGAAACAGTCCCTGTAAGTTTACATTCGTCATTGTTGTTTTTACAAACTTTATTTTGCTTCCTAAAAGTTCTAAACAACTAGCATTGCTCCAAGAAAGTTATGACAAGACATTTTATAATGCGCTGAAATTTGTTATACTTACTTAGATACAAGCGGAATCTCCTATCTTTTGGCTAATCGATTGGCAATTATTTGCTAAACGAACAATGCAATACATTCGTGTGCAAAAATTCCAGGTTGCACATAATTTTGTGTACACAACACATGTAAATATCTCACAATCGAAGAGAGCTAGCTGAGTAAAATAAAACTGTTTTTAAAGACAATAAAATAGCATAAAAGAAAATAATAAAGAATTGTTGCCTTGTATTCAATATTATCCCTTAGAAAAATATAAATTTTATTGAAGTTTTATATATATAACCCAGAACCTTTGCTCACGAGTGTACTTTTTAATAATATTTTCACGTCTCTTGCTCGAAGCGCGTAATAGTCCCGCTGTCCGTCCGCCAGCTGTCTGTACCGCTTCTACGTATCATTCTAGCTTTATCATAATGATAATAATTATTGGAAATCACCATACCCCAGTTGGAAATAAAATAAAAATGTTTCTCTTAGTGTAAATGATGATGAATATACTTCAGGAAAAAAGGAAATGGTAATACAGCAGCAGTTAGTACGAAATAATTGACAAGTAAGTATGTATCTAGTATACCTGGTATGCATCGAAGGCACCATGGGGACACAGGTATCCTTGTAGTGTTTGGGTACAAATGTATGTTGTTTAGGTTTCAGTCTTGATTCAATCTTTTGTCTTTTACGCCGTGATGACGCCGCTGCAAAGCAATACAAACACATACCTAATCAATACACAGTTTAAAACAAATTCGCTTCTAGCTGTCTGTTCCTATGTATGCTTATATCTTTAAAAATACGGAACCGACTTTGATGCGGTTTTTAGTAGATATTAAATAAAACACTACAACCTACAACTTTAAAAAAAAAAAATTAAATACTACAAAAATCTTGCTTATAATACGTAAATGTGCCAAATTATGAGCAAAAAAAAATGTGTGTATCAGGGTTCTTTAGCCTCGCCCTATAGTTCCGGGCCCTTAGGAAGAATTGGACTACGGTATCCCCTGCCTGCGTATAAGGCGTCCTAAAAGGGGTCATCCGGGCCGTAGGTGTCGGAGTGGGGTCCCCGGCACCTGCACAAACGGTCCCGCGATGGTCGCCGGTGAATGGCCCGGTTTCCGCCGAACCACTCGAGGCCCAAAGGGACTGGTCGCTCGTTGGGTGGGCCCTAAAGAATGTCCTCTGGGTGCCCAGGACCCACCCAGAACCAGCGATAAATTAAGGTGATTGGGGGGTTTTAGTCACTAGAAGTCTGACACTACCCCGTCGCCATTCCCATAGCGCCGGGGTGTCCATGAGGATTTCCCCCTCGTCAACAAAAAAAAAAGTCGGATTTGGGGATAAAATATAGCCTATGTTAATCAGAAATAATGTATATAGTTTTCCAACAGTGAAAGAAAATTCCAAATCTGTCCACTAGTTTCGGAGCCTATTCAGTTCAAACAAACAAACAAAAAGTCAAACCTTTTCCTCTTTATAATATTTATTGAAGATGCACAGTTCTCCGACCAAATTCTACAAAATTACTACCAGCATAGGAAAGTAAATTATCTTGTGTTAATTCACTCACCCTCGGAAAGTTCAGTGAGGGCCTCGACAATTTCGGCAACATCTTTGGCGCTGTCTATCGTCTCCCGCTTGCAAATCTTTTGAACTTTCTTCGGACATTTGCAAATTCTGAAAGAATAATTAAAAATGACTGAATAATAATTATTACATTTTCAGTTGGTAAACGTCGGAATGAGATAGCATGTTTTTAAGGGCTAAATTGGGTGACCGGTCAGTACGCTTATTATGAAAACGTAGTCTTGAATCTCTTTCTATTGCCCTTCTCAGAGTAACAATTCCTATAATTGTTTCTGATAACACCCAAAGTAGACTATCGCACTTTGTCCGGCGTTGCAGAGCAGAGATAGAAGCATGATGGCCTTTACTGTAAACGCGGGATTTTTTCTCAATTCTTTGCTGCGTTCTACAATGTTACTCTTTGTAAGTTAATGGTTAGGGCAATTACATTGTACTTTTTTCTAGTTGACTCGAGCGACTTGAATAGGTATGTATTACTGCTCTGACACGCGCTATAGAGACAAGTCTACGCATACTAACCGTACAGGTATATATTCTCAGATTGGTATAAAAGAAATCTTAGCAGGTATTATACAACTGGTGGTCATACATGCTACGAGAAATCGTTACGATCAGACCGTGCAGTTCGAACGGTACCGATAAATCGCTACGTGTTCTGTGCAGTTTTTTTGCTTGTATGTCATGTACGATAAACTGTACCGTTCGAACTGCACAGTCTGATCGTAACGATTTCTCGTAGCATGTATGGCCACCATAAGATATCAAGACATTGCTAAATATCGCATGCAGTCAGATGTTGACGATGACGATTGTCAAGTTGGGCAAACTTTCCAAGCACTAAAAATCGCTGTAGCGCAGACCACGAGCAGTGGAAAAAAAGAAATGAAGAATATGCGTGAAGGAGTATTTATTTATACGGGAAAACTGTCGAAGTGTGCTCAGTCTTGTTATATCAAGCAAGTAAGCAAGCTAGCACGATCGGACGGATCCACTTAATCGGTCTAGTAAGCCTGACTATGACGACTTATGTATTACACTTTTCTTAGTCTTGGTACGACTGTCTTGATATGGCGTAGTAGGTATAACACCCACTTTCACAGAAAATTCACACTTTACTTACTTTTTAACAACTTTCGCGTGGGAGTCATGGTGAGATGTCTTATTCATTTTTATTTGGCTATTTTTTTAGTTTTTCAAAATAAAATACACAAAAATTTTGAATAAGTTGACATGTTTACAAAAACAACAAATTTTAACAGACAGTTGACATTGTCATACATATTGTGATTTGAAAAAAGAAAACCTCATTCATAGATTACCACTTTACAAAAAATAATTAAAATGTTGAAAAGTGCAATTCTACATTATTTTCCATTTTATATTTACATTGAATACAAGTATAAACAGTGGATGACTCATGGTCACACTAGTGACACAAGACTTACTTTTAGGGCAGAAGTAATGTGTTAGGTTAGTTTTTTAGACACTAGCAGCGTGTTGGTTGCGTACTTAACAATTGATCAGAAAAAAATATCCTGTGTTTCAATAGTATGACAATGAGTCATCCCTTTTTATAAACATATTTGCAGTCAGTAAACAGCCTTAATTACAGTAAAAATTATATTGTGTCTAATTACTGTAAACAAAAGATCCCAATGATTCAAAGTATACTAATAAGAACCCCAAATAAATAAGTCTCATTACTAGTACACACAAAAGTAGTAATAGGTACAGTAGTTAATATTACCCACACCTCTACCACAGATATATTACCATACACCTTTACCAACAGTTATCAATAATAGTTAATCAGCAGTCATACAATCATCCCACAAATAAATGATTACACCATATTATAGATTTAACCCACAGTTAAACTTAAAGATAATATCTTTTAATACATATTATCCATGCTCACAGCATAGATATGTGCAACAAATAAACATGTTAATTAGTAAAAATAATTTACTACATAAAATAATATTCTTCCAGTGGCTAAAACAATGAATAATTACAAGTAAGAAGCCAAAGGTTAAGGAAAATGCTAGCTAAACATGGAATTATGAAGTTGATCCAAATCTTCTGTCCTCTGAACTGCTCTTTTCTTTTCTTTCTTAAATGCTTCATACCCCGTATCATCAGTCTTTAACTCATATCGACAAAATGGACACGAGTTAGTCTGAAAGAAAATTAATCACATTGATATGGCATTATTGAGATAATTATTCCTACCTACTAAAAAATAATCAGTGTATTTATTAGATGTAACATATAATGGATTAAGACTTGCAATTTCAAACATAGTTTTCAAATATTATTAAAACTCAACAATGTCACTCAACCCCTGATAAGAAACAATATATCCCAAGAAAGCTCAATATGATCCTTAAAATAAAAAAAAAATAAATACACTTCACGCCTTTAATCCCAAAGAGGGGTAGGCAGAGGCACTTGCTAAAGCGCAAGTACCCACAGTTCACCAAGCGTATTTGACCCACACGTGACAGGGGGTGAGCCCATCGCCGTTATAGGGTTCACACACCTTGTGGTGTGTGGGTTTCATCACAATGTTGTCCTTCACCGTACGAGCTATGTGTTGCGTAGATAGGCTCTGAAAAAGGGTCCCATTGGTACACGTCCAGTAGCTGGACTCGAACCCAGGACCTCCCAGTTACAAGTCAAGTGTCCGACCAACTGGACCACAGACGCCTTAAAATAAAAAAAATATAAAGTTGCAATCATTCTGTATGCAGAGAAAAAAAAAAAGAAAACAAAGCTAATCTCCAGATCTCACCTTATTCAACCAAGTTAAAATACACTTGGGATGGAATGTATGCTGGCAGGGCATTTGTTTTAGTTTCTCTTCACTATTAAATTTCTTCAAACATATAGGACAATCCTTGTGCTTATCATCCATTGTCACTTCTGGCAAATTGTCTACCACTTCCTTAGATGCTGGTGGAGGTAACCTGTAATGTAAAATACTAGTTACAAAGTTGTAAGTGGGATATTTACAAACATTTTGTGTGATAAGGGAAAGTTGCGGTTTGAAGGAAGACGTAGTGACCAAGATCGAAAAGGGCATGCTTCGGTGGTTTGGCATATGGAGAGAATGGATGAAAGTCGATTGACGAAAGAGATTTATATGGGTGATGTAATGGGCCGGGTGAGTAGAGGTCGCCCAGAAAGACATATAAACAGACCAGATTGGTGATGTCCTGACCGAAGGTGGCGTGAAAAGTACT
>SJJU01004346.1:0-26156 GCA_012932125.1 Conopomorpha cramerella | reverse complement strand
GGATCAAGTACATTTTAGAAGATTGCAATCAAGAATATATTTTACAAAAATTGAATTCATTCATAATTTATTCAAAATGTGGTGATAATTCATTGATACATGAATGGGTAATTAGGTAGGAGACCAATTCAGAAGATTAGATTTGATTTAAATAAATTATATTTTTTTAGAGCTAAAAATGTTCTTGATCTCTTCGTTTGTAGTTTGTACTTCGCATCTTTTTTAATTCTATAGGCATGGATATAATTTTGACTATCGCATCTACCACGATTTCGTCATATCTGTCTGTGCATATAGTGTTTACCATCGATAAGTTATAGTCCACATTTTGACATGAAACTGACATTATCTTTTATGGAGAAATAAAAACTACGCTTCACGACTTTTAATACCAAATCGGGGCAGGCAGATGCACTTGCTAGACAAATGCCCACGTAGCACCAAGCATACTTCACCCTGGAGGGGTGATCCCATTGACCTTACAGGTTTTACACACTTTGTGTCACGCAGGTTATATGTATAATGATGTTATCTAATCCTTCACTGGATAAGCATTGCGTAGCTTATATAGGTAATCTGAAAAAGAGACACGTACTCGCCTAGAAAAGCAGATCTCGAACCCACAACCTCCCAATATCAGATCCAAGTAGTAATAACCACTAGACCACATACCAGTTTTATATCTCGTGGCGGGGCTTATCGCGCACGTTTAAAAACAATGAAGCCAGGAACAGGAAAATACCGTGGCATCCGCAACATAATTTATCAAACTCTCTACAAGGAAGTATCCATTCCAAAAGCAAAACCTTGGCTCGGACATTGATTGACATCTCTGTCAGTCCTCATCGTTTATTTACAAACTCGCGACCCGCCCCGGCTTCGTGCGAGTGCATTGAAAAAACGGTAATTGTGGATTATCCATAAGAGTATACAATAAACCATAAATAGTTACACGCGATATATCACAATATTTTGTTATTGTGAAAAGAAACCTAAGTAATAGTAATAAGATTGTTATTTCAACAGTGTCACATTTTGAGATGTCGCGTTGTTGCAGTAAATGAGCGATTAATGTATATCACATCGGACTGTTACGTGACTTCCAAAAAAGTTCTTTTCAATTCAGCCGTATAATATAATAACTGCTCGGGTACAAAGCCTAGAGCAAGCCATGATTTTTCTTTTAGAATGCCTTGCCTTACTATGCCTTACAGTTTTCGTCCTGTTTCTTACAGGCATTTTGACAGGTATACTGAGGTGACTGACATTAATGATTTTTTCCAATTTTGTTTATATTTTTATTAGCCTACTGAATCCTACCGCAGGGCAAATGCCTCTCTTATTTTTGCATATCAGCTCATAAATAATCGACTATTTCTCATTCGATTTTGTGTTTCATCGATGTTCACTGAATATGTATTCATAGCTTAATAGCTATATCTGATACTAGTGGACGGCCCGCGATTTAATTCTCGTAGTTTAGTAGTACCTGCATCCTCCTCCAAACTTCAAGCGTCTACCTTGAGCGATTTAGATTTTTCATACAAAAGGATTATCGCGTTAATTCCCGTTTCCGTGGGAATTTTGAGAATTCCTTCCTTAGTGCAGTAGTCCTCCTAAGCTACGCACGTCCAAATTTCAAGTGCCTACGTTTAGCCGTTTGGGCTATGCGTTGATATGTCAGTCAGTCAGTCAGTCAGTCAGCTTTTCCTTTTATATATTTAGATATTTATAAGTAAATACTTACTGATTATACAATTGTAAAAAACAACGTAACTAACTACTTACTCACAGACCAATAACGGAAATATATAAATATCGAACGATTCACTTCGATATTTCGATTTATAAGTCAACATGAAAAGCTCGTCACTAATATTTATTGACAAAGAACATAGAAGAAATAGAACGTCTAAATCATGAATGTCATATATATATTGACCGTTAATTTTTTTTTTATCACTATGAACAAGCGTTTGACCACCATCCTGCCTGATGTTAAGCAGTGATGTGGTCTATGATGGAGCACACTTGTTCAGTAGGTACCTATTCACCCGCGACTTGAAGACGTTCAAACTATACTGCGCAGGAAACACAGACTCCGGCAAGTCGTTCCACATCCTGGCGGTACGCACTATGAAAGTGGACGCAAACCGTTTGATTCGCGTAAAAGGCAAATCCACTTGTTATGGATGACGTTTTGCCGTTCTCCTGGTTATTCCGTTCTAATTTTTTTTTGGAAATTGTCGGTGGACTAGTTTACATGTCAAAATGGCCGTACAGCGCGCCGACTGTAGGTAGACCAGTTTTTGGCCGAATGTCAAACATTCTGTAAAGTTCGACCGACAGCTGAGGATACATATGTGTCGTCGCCCACGTGACGGGTAACGTGTCCAGATCACGTGAGCCACGTGTATAAATAAGGCTTCTTAAAATCGTGAAAGTGAAACGTGAGACCGAGGCCTAATTGAATGCAATTTCCCGACGAATTCCGAACTGGAAAAATAAGAAACTTCAGCTGCTGAAAACGTCATTTCACATTTTTGTGATTTGTCGAAACGTGTTTAGTGAAACGAAAGCATAGTGCGGTGGTGGAGTTAGAGTTAGTGGTGGTGGTTAGGTTAGTTAGTGGTAGTGGGCTCCCTGAAGTCGTCCCGCGATAGAATTAGCGTAGTTTGAGTATTTTTACCCTTTCGGCCACTAACAAAACCATGTTTTCGAATAGAGAGAATTATTTTTATTTTATCGAAACTAGGCTTCCTTCCAGCAAATAACTTTGTTTTCGAAACTTTTCCTAAAGCAGAATGAATAAAAAACTTATTTATCGAAGTACATTATGGAAGTTACTATAACAGGAATCTTTTTTTTACATCATTTTGCAGTTTCAGTATTAATTTCTATTATAAAATACAACCACCGAATTTTAGAATCATAATTCCAATATATAAAAAAGTTGGATGTCACCAGATGGCAAAACATGTAATGAAATAGATTATATATTAACATCTAAATTGCATATAGTCAAAGACGTAGGTATTATAAACAATATTCGATTTGATTCCGACCACCGACCGCTGAGATCTAGACTAACCTTCAATATGAAAATATACAGGCATCATTTATTTAATAGTAAAATCAGAAAAATAAATAGATTCACTCTGCTTCCCCATCAAGATACATTTAACCTGGATATACATAATTATTTCAAAGACTTACAAATCGACAGAATTACAGTATACACATTTACAGACCGCTATAAAAAATGCTAGCCATAAAGTAAAAAGTCCAAAAAGACACACTAACAAATTAAGTTCAACCACACTAGACCTTATTGAGCAACGTCGACAACTTTCTAAATCATCCCCTTACTACAATGTTATGGATAGAAAAGTTAAACGGAACATCCGGTTGGATATCCGCTCATCAAACACGAAACTTGTCCAAACCGCAATGAAAAATAACACTTCACTCCGTACAGCGAGGCAAGGCGTCAGTAGGTCAAAAACCTGGATCACTTACCTTTTAGATGAAAATGGACAGAAACAGACATCGCGAGACAAAATCACACAAGTATGCACAAAATTTTATAAAAACCTTTACTCAGCCCCTTCACAACCTCCTTCACAACCTTGTTTGCATAGACCACCAAGTCAGGACGAAATACCTGCCATATCCCTTGCAGAAGTGGCGATGGCGCTGAAGAACATGCGCTACAACAAAAGTCCTGGTGAAGACGGAATCACGACCGAAGCCCTTAAAATAGGCAAACGCGCACTGCTCCCGCATCTTACAAATCTGTGCAATGCTATCCTCTACACGGGAAAATTGCCAACTAACTTTTGCCATAGCTCCATCATACTCCTCTACAAAAAAGGCGATAAATGCAATATTAATAACTACAGACCTATTAGTTTAATATCCCATATTTATAAAATACTCGTCATAGTCATTCAAAACCGTATAGCAGCTGAATTAGATCATCATCAACCTCCCGAACAAGCTGGATTTCGCCCTGGATATTCCACTACCGACCACCTACATACGCTTAACCAAGTTATCGAGAAATTTGGGGAATATAACAAACCTTTATATATTGCATTTATCGACTACGCAAAGGCTTTCGACAGCATCTCACACTTCGCAATTTTCTCTGCGCTGCACAACCAAAATATAAACCCTTTCTACATAAATATACTTCGAACTATTTACGCCAATAGCACAGCCGCTGTAAATGTCCACACGCCTGGCCCTTCTTTTAAAATAGAGAAAGGGGTAAAACAGGGCGACCCGCTATCTCTCAAGCTATCTCTACTATCTCCCAAGCTTTTCACCAGCGCTCTTGAAGAAATCTTCAAGAAGCTAACGTTTGCGTGGGTGAGCAGAGGCATTGACGTCGGCCGTAACAAGAAGCTGACAAACTTACGCTTTGCAGACGACATTGTCCTATTCGCCTCGACAGCCAACGAGCTCCAAGACATGCTGCAAGATCTCAGCAACGCAAGCCTTGAGGTTGGATTGACGATGAACATCTAAAACGCAATGCATGACCAACAGCGCGAAACGTAGGGTCGAGGTAGATGGTCAGGAGATCTGCTATGTCGATGAGTATGTCTACTTGGGCCAGATAGTTTCCTTCGAAAACAGGCAAGAAAAAGAAATCGAGCGGCGCATCGACAACGCCTGGAAGAGCTTCTGGTCCATGAAGACGCTAATGAAAGGAGAGCTTCCACTCTCTTTGAAACGCAAGCTCGTCGACACCTGCATCCTGCCCATCCTAACCTACGGCACTCAAACCTGGTCACTGACTGAGCTTCACAAGTCCAAACTCAAGGTTTGTCAACGGGCCATGGAGCGCAGTATACTTGGTGTTAGGAGGGTTGACCGAATCCGGAACACCACGCTGCGCTCCAAAACCCAAATAATAGATGTTGGAGTAGCGACCGCTCAGCTGAAGGGGAACTGGGCTGGTCATGTCAGTCGAATGGACCCTGATCCCTGATCGTTGGGCGAAAGCCGCAACGGATTCGGTGCCAACCGACGGTCGCCGCAGACGGGGCCGGCCCAGGCGGAGATGGCGGGACGACCTGGATCGATACTTACCGGAGTGGCAGGAGGTGGCCCAAAATAGAGAGGAGTGGAAGACTTGGGGGGAGGCCTTTGCCCAGCAGTGGGAAACAGATCAGGCTACGTAAAAAAAAAAAAAAATTCCAATATTAACGTTTTTCCCATATAATGAAATGAATCGATTCATTTATTCATTGTTATAAGAGCTATTACATACAGATATACAGTTTTATTAATACACTAGCTGTGCCACTCAGTGTTACTCGCATCCTCCCGTTCCCGTTGGAATTTCGGTATAAAAAGTAGCCTATGTTCATTTGACAAAACGTAGCTTTCTTTTAGTGTAAGAATCATCAAAATCCGTTCAGTAGTTTCGGAGCCTATTCAATACAAACAAACAAACAAATCTTTCCTCTTTATTATATTAGTATAGACAAAGCTTGATGAAAGTCATTTATGATTTAAAAAACAAAAGCAAACGTTCCCCCTTCGAATTAATTTCTTTTACTGGCCAAAGAACCGGGAACTACACTTCTCAGTTTGAAAGATCTAAGCATACATTGGATTGGGACAGACCGCGGTAGCCGACATTGTTTTTTTAACTTGGCTTTTATGTTTAGCTTTAAAGCGGAGAATTCTGCCACAAACAAAGTAATAACTCTTCGTGTTCAGTATTATATAGTTGGTGTCATTGTCACAGGCAAAAAAAAAATCTTTTTTACATAAATCAAATCTAATCTTCTGGATTGGTCTCCTACCTAATTCCCCATGCCTGTATCAATGACTTATCACCACATTTTGAATAAATTATGAATGAATTCAGTTTTTATAAAATATATTCTTGATTTCAATCTTCTGAAATGTACTTGATCCCTAGACACTTTGATGTGTGTATGTGTTGATATACTATACTAGTCAGTCCGATAAAATAGGAGCCTATTCACTTCAAACAAACAAACAAACAATCAATATCTTCTCTTTTTTGTATTTTCCTGTTCATTGTGTTTTCTGTTTCCAAACATCATTTCTTTCTTATCCCGCGAATAAAAGTTACCTATTCGGATATCGTGATTTCCCTTGAGCAAAGCAAATATCAGCAAGTAGCAAAATAATTAGTAGGGTGCGACAAATCCTCTCAAATAAGTGATTGTTGTGCACTCATGGGTGTTTCATTACGTTATAGGGCTCCAATAACGTGATGAAACACCCATGGACCGGCCATATTAGCCGTAGAACCGATGACCGTTGGAGCAAACGAGTTCTCGAGTGGAGACTGCGTCTCGGCAAACGGAGTGCACGCCCTCAGGCAAGGTGGACTGCGCAAGGTGGATAGCAGAAAATGGATTGGTGAAGCCGAAAACAGACCACAGTGGCGTCCAACTGGAGAGGCCTATGTCCAGCAGTGGACGAATATGGGCTGATGATGACTATGTATTAGAAACGTTGAGCTCGTAAATACAAACAACTTTAACGACAAAGTAGACAATTTTTTGCTTCGGGGGATGACATTTTGTACGGGGATTGAAATTTATATATTCATTTTTTCACTTCCTCCATTTTGTTTCCATAGTAAATGTTGTTCAAATTGACAAGCTCAACAACGTTTCTAAGACCATTACTCGAGGTCCTTTTACACACAGTGGCAAGTGACAATCAGCTGATAGATAACTATGTACGTATACTTAAAAATATACATTTCACGCCTTTTAATCCCAAAGCGGGTTAGGCAGAGGCACTTGGCAAATCAAATGCCTACGGTTCACCCAGCGTATTTAACCCAACGTAACAGGGGGTGAGCGCATCGCCGTTATAGGTTTCTTACATGTACGAGTATAATGTTATGCTATAATTAATTGTTATTAATAATTAATATTTAATATTAATATTTAATATTAATATTAATAATATTAATTTATATTAAAGTTAATAATTTAATATTTTTGTGCCTATTTTTTTATTTTTAAATTATTGTGAATGTACCCTTATTTGTTTTGTAAATAGTTATTAAGTTTGTTTTGTGTTATTTTAAAAAAAAAAGAGATATTTTTATTACTAACTAGAATTATATACATATTATTTTAAATGCCTTTCTCTATCGAATTGGAATATATCTGTAATGATAGATTAAGTTTAAATGAAATAAATAAATAAATAAATAAATTTCGCCACAATAATGAAACCAACCTTAAACCACGCCATCGTAGAGTCGTCGTACAGCACCACCCATTCTTCCGACCAGGAGCTGAACAGCGAGTACTTTCCTGAGAAAAATAATATAAAATATTATAAAACGCCTTCCAAAAATAAGCTTTCTCAATTCGATGTGCTTTTTTATATACAGTCACGTGCAGAAACATGTACCTATACATTTAGTAACATTCCAAAGTCATTTTCTCTTACTCTCTACAACTGCTACTTTAATATTAGACCTATTTTATAGTAGCATAGAATCTAGAATACCATCTTTTATTAATGAAACGCGCACAGACATTACAACTCAATATTGTTCACCGGGTATATAGGCGCGAATATAATCAAAGACAAGCTCGAGCTTACCTTTGTTATTTTACTCGACGCTTCGACGCAGTTGAATGCGTCGTGGTCACGAGTGGAAAGCTCGGTAAAGAGAGCTTGTCTTTGATTGTATTCGGGGCTATTAATAACAGTGTATGCCTTCTATCATGTATATGTATTATATCATATTGTTACGGACTTAGTTGTGTATGTGTGCCGCGACTGTAATACTGGAATGATCTGTGCGTACTTCCACCGAACATTCGAGACCTTTCTATTACATTCGAATACCTATACTGACAGGGTACAAATAGTTGGTTATAGGTTGTTGTACTTTCACACCACAAATGTTTGATTCCTTCTTCTGGAACATTCCAGTCGTTGGTGGTAGGTATCCAAGTACAGAGACTTCTAGATGGTTCCATGAGTATCTGTTAGCGTATAGGCACTGTGTAGTGGTTTGTATGCGTCGACTTGGATACTGGAATGTTCTTTAGGCCTCTCGAATGTTCGACGCACTTCTACGGCATTCTAGCCGTTGTTTCTCGATCCCTGGCCGTAACAATATGTATAATATAATATACAATGCCTTCCTTAAGAATTACTCTATCTAATAAAGAATCCGCATGAAAATCCGTTTACGTTTACCCACTCGTGACTAATCTACAGTCAGGTCCCTTTTGTCGCTCCTACAATAAGTATTCACTTCCTAACGTACGAGACAGCCTAAATTTCTATAAATTATCTTAGTTGAAACATTATTAATATACACACATGAAAAGTGTCTAGGGATTAAACCAAATCTAATCTTCTGGATTGGTGTCCTACGTATTCCCCATGCCTGTATCAATGACTTATCACCACATTTTGTACAAATTATGAATGAATTCAATTTTTGTAAAATATATTCTTGATTGCTATCTTCTAAAATGTATTTGATCCCTAGACACTTTTGATGTGTGTAGATTACATCTATATAATATACATATAAAACTCACAAGTCCTGACTGATTCATTCATAACTCACTCATCAACGCCTAGCCCTAACCCTAGACCCTAGAAAGCTGATTTTTATTTTGCACATGTGTTCTTTTTATGATGTTCACGTGAGATGAGATTTTTTTTTTCTAAATTCATACCCTAAGGGGGTAAAAAGGGGAGGTACAAGTTTTTATGAGATAAACGTTAATTTTAGAGTTACGGTTCTAAAAATGTGTGATAGTATTTCTGAACGGAAATTAATACTGAAAAAGCGCGAACGAAATCGCGGGGATTCCACTAATTATTAATATGACTCTTAGATGTCCTGACCGAAGGTGGCGTGAAAAGTACTCGAAACCGGAGGTCGTGTATGAAAAGATGTATGAATGTAGATGAAGCGAAAGGGGTATGTTAGGATCATGACAAATGGAGATCTGTAGTCTCTGCCTACCCCTCTGGGAGACAGGCGTGAAGTGTATGTATGTATGTATGTATGCTTGACTCTTAGAGATAAATCCATTTCGAGATTGAGCCGACAGCGGCTAAACGAGCCTCTTAGATAACTCGTGCTAATTATGTTTGATGGATAAAATTTGCTATAGGCCTCCGCTAGGTGGCGTTGTTAATATGTTTACATCAGGCTCCTAATTGGGTGCAATTATGTACGTTGAGTTACACCGCCTGTTGCCCACGTTGGGCGCCAGTATTAACATTGCTATCGGAATATTTTAGAACATACAATACGCTTGGTGAACCGTGGGCATTTGGTTACCAAGTGCCTCTGCCTACCCCCGAAAGTGGGGTTTTATTTACTTATTTCTATTTATTTACACACACACTTAAACATTTTTTCAGGTATTATCCCATTACGATATAAAAGTAAATCTAAGCTTGAGCATAGTAGATAAGTAAGAGGTTATAAAACTATAGACTATCAACTAATAATTATACACTTACATAAAGTAAATTAATAATTATATTTAGTTAATAGTGGCGAAGCTAGGGGGTAAGTCGCTAGTACAAGACAAGCCTATGCCAGGCACATTAACAAATATTTTCTAGGAAATTACGTAGCGTAGTGACTTATTATAGCTCAAATAAGTAATACAAATAAAAAATCTAAATAAGCATTGGTTAAGTGCCTTTTTTTCACTACCGGCTTACCTCCTAGCTTCGCCACAGTTAGGTTATTAATAATTAAGACATACATAATTGCATTAGTGGCCTACAACGGCGATGGGCTCACCCCCCGTCACGTTGGGTTTAAATACGCTTGGTGAACCGCGGGCATTTGCTTTAGCAAGTGCTTCTGCCTACCCCGCTTTAGGATTGTCATACAGCAGTTTTGTTGGCAAATACTTGTTTCCACTTATCTAAAAGCTCAATCCTTAAAGACGTTAAAAGTATTAATTTCCTCGGGCTCTGATATCGCAAAGATATCTTAGAAACAATTTCGGATTTTCTACTCTCTTCCATCCTCTGGTCCCACACTAAATCAAGCTTTCAAAAAAAAGAGATTAAATTCATGAATTGAATTGGAATTCAGTTTTTGTAATATATATTCTTGATTGCAATCTTCTAAAATGTACTTGATCCTTAGACACTTTTGATGTGTGTATACGGTATTCGATGTACTTCTGGATCCAAAATGTCACTTTTACTACCAAATTTACTGTTTGGATCCAGAAATACTCTGCTACACAATAAGGGACAGAAAATATTTTCCCTTACTCTTTCACTCCTTCATTTCGTCCATATTCTTGTCTCGTTTTATTCTAAACGTCAATTTCGTATTGCAAATCTAGTTGGTTTTGGTCTGAGCTTTCCTCCAATACTTATGACCACCAGAACTTGAACATAAAACATAAATTCAGTTTAAAAAAGAAAGTAAAGTTTAATTACTATTGTTCACAAAAGTTCACTGTAGCTTTCGTTAGAAATTATTCGGTGGAAACAGAAAAAGTTTTTAGCATTAGATACTTTGATGGACTTTGGGAAAGTTGGCGCTTGTTTCCCAGATTATTTTATGTTAGGGTATTCTAAAAATCTAATTGCCGTTTCCATCAGCCTTTAGCATCCTCACAACTGTCGAACTCAAAGTTTGTTTTAAATCAGATTGGGCCGACCATTTTCTGCTTCGAGCACTTCCGGTATACCTAATCCTTTAGTGGTGAAGTTGGGAATTTGTTGTTAACGTCTAAATGGTTTTGTCATCATCAGCCACATAACGTCCACTGCTGGACGAGGGCCTCCACCAATGAGATCCGTCATTTGGGGTGAAATGCCAGTAATCGCCACGCTAGGCAGGCGGGTTGGCGATCGCAGTGGTGTTGTGGTTTAACTCACAGAGAGCGCTGCTGGCCGTTCTCTGGAGAGCTCCCTCGGTCGCCTCTTACGACCCCCATGACGGGAAAAGTTGGGCTGGGGTGGTAACACATGTATTATATTCGCCGTCACCACACGGCTAATGGTTTTGTAACAAACATAAAAAAGCGCTGGCTGAAGTATTTGTTATTATTATTATTTCCGGCTAATAACTTGAAATAAGAATAGGATCTTAGTTTAAAAAACGCTCTCAGCTTGAAACAAGGAGTAATAACATATTGTCTAACCACTGCTATACTAATTTATCACACTACTAACGTCAGAGTCCATCAGACTTGAAAAATGCCAGGTATACTCGTAGTGAGTGGTTAGCAAGTGTCTCTCTGCCTACACCGCTTTGAGATTCAAATATGTGTTTTATAACTTACATAATTATAATTTTTTTCTTAGAGTTAACTTTTCTTATCCAGGATGGTGTGAAACAACATGTTAAACGAAATTCGAGAAAAAAAATCTGAATTAACAAAAATTGATATGTTGCGTTTTGATAATCACCTCCTTATTTGTAATGTCATTATTATTCATTGTATATCAGTATTGACACTTACGTTTGTAACGCAGCATGTAACCGCCCTTGATCTGTGTTGCCGTGTGCTCTGAAACAAAAAAAGAATTTTAAAATTTACATTAGCCTTTAAGTTTTTGTTTATATTTTCATCAGAAGTTGTTATTGTTTACGTGTGAATATGGTTGTGCTTTTATTTACTTTCTTATTTTCATATAATTTTGGTTCTATTCCTGTAAATATTTACATTCTTATTTAAAATGGAAATCGTTTATATTTTATACAGACCTCCTTTTTAGGAGTCTTTCAGTTCAACGTCGATTCATACTGCGTGTAAAATCCTTGTAAAATCCGTGATCCTATTTTAATTTATTTATTAAAGCTGATTTGATCGAGCTTGATCTTAGCTATGTTTTAATCGATATTTGTTGACCCACTAAAAAGTTATGAGGATTGAAAGTGGAGATGAAAAATTTTACTTGACTAAAAATGTCCAATAGGGGTATACAATGAAAGAGCACGACACGTATATTTAGAAGCTGTTTATAAAATGAAAATTGGATAATTTGTTCATAAGTTATGAGGTTTGAAAGTGGGGAAAAAAGTCGACTTTATAAAAAAAAATTTAAAAAGTCGACTATATACAAAATAAATTGCAATTTTTTGAAAAACCCCGAATATAAATTTCGTGTCATGTCCTTTCATTTGATACCCCACTTGAACATATTTAATATTAGGTACCTATTCACCCGCGACTTGAAAACGTTCAGACTGTACTGCGCAAGAAACACAGACTCCGGCAAGTCAGTCCACATCCTGGCGGTACGCACTATGAAGGTAGATGCGTTACGTAAACCGTTTGATTCAAATCTTCAAATCAGTGCAATAGTTACTTATAGAGACTATTTACTGTCTTAGCCTACCCCTTTGGGAGATAGACCTGAAATAATTACAGGAAGTTCAAATTTAAACTTTGACTCCTACGTCATAACGTCCAACTTTGTGTATTTCCTTAAGGCGCCACAAGTTGCGACTTGTGACCTCAAAACAACGCCGCAATCTGATATTCAGTCAAAGCACGTACGTTCTGTAGTAAGATAAACTAGTACATAATTTAGTATATACATAATATACATACGTGCATACATAATTATTCCTACGTGCATTAGTTTTGTTTGATACTAAGATCCGTGTTCTGGATTTTCCCGCAAGAAATTTATTAATTACTAATAGACGCCACGCGATTTCATTCGCGTAGTTTAAACTATAACACCCTCTATATAGCGACGCAACCAACAGGATCGGGGTAAAAAGTATTCTATGTCCGTCTCCCGGTTCTAAACTACCTCTCCACCAATTTTCAACCAAATCGGTTCAGCCGTTCTTGAGTTATAAGTGGAGTAACTAACACGACTTTCTTTTATATATATAGATATAGATTTTATTCCTTTTACTCTGATGTCATAATATATCTTTTCGATACAATCGTCTCATCTTTAATTTCGGCTGTGGACCTGTGACCCTAACAGCAGGGAAACACTACGGCGTCCACTAGTAATATATAAAACACGGGTTTGTTACAACACTCAAGAACAATTCAACAGGAAAATTGGTGGCGACGTATAGCTTAGAACCAGGAGAATAACATAGGATTTTAGCCCGTTCCTGTGGGATTTAGTGCAGTATTAAGGGTGCTATAGTTTGTATGACATGCTGAAACTAAGTGAATGAAACCGCGGGGTGTCCACTAGTAGAAAGATAAAACGAAAACCAAACACAAAGAAAAATATAACACAGCAGTGACAACTTATGTCAAATTCAAATCTATATACAAAAGGAACGTGGGTATGCAAAAGGGGGCTACAGCCAACACCTGCTATTATATCTGTGTTGTACATATAAACCTTCCTCTAAAAACACTCCTATCCTATCGATCCTACTGGAACCAAATTAAATTCTGGGATAAAATTTTTCCTAAATGTTATTCCGGTTTATGAGGTATCTGCGTGCCAAATATCAACAAAATCTGTCCAGCCGTTTTGACGTGATTCGCGGACAGACAGACAGGCATTTTTTTCAAAAAACATGAAATTCGGCTTCTATAACGGAAAATTGACATACTCCACGGGTTTTCGCGTAAAAAAAATCAATGTACACTTTTGGACCCTGAACAGTTTTATTATAGTACTAGTGGACTCTACAGACGTTGTCCTGTCTTAACTATTAATATGGTGGCCTGTGCCCAGCAGTGGATGTCATTTTTTCTTTCATAAGAACCTTCTGCTGTCATGAATATTCACAACAAAGAAATAATTAGCGAAATCGGTACACCCGTTCCGGAGTTATGGCATGACAACGAAGAGTGGCTTTGATTTTTATGTAATAGAAAATAGATGAAGATAGATAGACAACGTTTGCCGTGTCAGCTGTTGGGTAAAACAAAAGACAAAAAATGAAGGAAACGTTAATTAATTAATGTACACAGTGAGTGTTCCTTTTTCCACATGGCCGTGCGACTGGGGCAAGTCCCGACCCGCATCCAGCATTTTGTAGGGCGTCATCGATCGCTATGTAGGTCGGAGCCCCGAGCGATCCAATTCGGGAATACGATTCGTCCATTCTTCTGGGTCATAAAGGCGGTATCTGATCGATTATTCCAGTCATAATACGTTCGATGCCGCCAGTGAGATGTGTCAAACAGTCGTAGCATCGGCATACACGTGACAGGATGTGACGTGATATTTTTTTTTATCGCTATGTACAAGCGTTTGACCACCATCCTGCCTGATGTTAAGCAGCGATGTGGTCTACGATGGAGCACACTTGTTAATTAGGTACATATTTACCCGCGACTTAAAGACCTTCGGACTGGTACTGCGCAGGAAACACAGACTCCGGCAAGTCGTTCCACATCCTGGAACTGCCACATATTAGGTTTTTTTACAGACTTAAAAAAAGGAGGAGTTTCTCAATTCGTCGGTATTTTTTTTATGTTTGATACCTCAAACTTTCTTTGACTGGTTGAACTGTATTTGTATGATCCTTTTTTTTTTCAATGCTGTTCTTTCCGTTTAGTTCTATTTAAATTTCGGTTCAGTTCTGACAACTTTACTAACAGTTTACTAAGTGAGGTCGTTTTTCTTAAAGTCAATGCGTCAGATTTCAATACAATTATAAATACACTTAACGCTTTTTAATCCCAAAGCAGGGGTAGGCAGAGGCACTTGGTTTCATATTTATTAACCAATTAATAGTATCCATGATAAATGACAATAAATGTCCATTAATTATACAGGGTGGGGTTTGCAACAGAGTCGAAGATTTTGAGAATAGCCCTTTTCAGTTATCATGTCCTGGTATAGTGTTAGACCACCAATTAAAAAGGGTCTTAATAAAATCACAAGAAACAAAGGACGTTCCTTTCAAAATCAAAATTTGTTTATTTCATACTTATAAGTATCTACTATTACATACAGCGGCATAACACAAAGCTTGATGAAAAACATGTATGATTTTAAAAACAAAAGTAAACGTAGTAAAATCACAAGCAAGTACGTTCTTTTTTCAAATTCAAAATTTGTTTATTTTTAGTTATAACTACTATTACATACAGATATACAATAGCAAATATTGTGAAAAGAACCCTTAGTAATAGTAATAAGATTGTTATTTCAACAGTGTCACATTTTGATATGTCGCGTTGTTGCAGGTAATGAGCGAATTATATATCACTCTACCTAATAAAGAAAACCGCATCATAATTGTTGCGTAGTTTTAAAGATCTAAGCATACATAGGGACAGACGGGACGTGTCTTTGTTTTATACTATGTAGCGATTGATTTAGATATTATCATGGCGTGTCAAAGAGCACGCTTCAAGTTGGAAAAAAGTTACCATTTTAACCTGAACTACAGTTTCGTTTAATTTCTTACGTGAATAAGTTCAGTTTACGACGGTCAGCATGATAATGGAAGAAAAACAAAAGAGAAGGGATACGCCATCAAAACTTGAGATGTTGTCGTTACTGTTGATAAATAACTCAAGTTTCAAACACATTAATTGATTTACAACGAGTTTCGGAACTGAATACGGGCGAGTTTCGGAACTGGATACAGGATGTGACAAATAAGTCGGATGTTGAATTAATGAGGGGACGAGGAGATACTGCAGCGCAGTATTATTTGGCTATAATGACAATATTATTATTATGAATTGTCCATCTTAGAATTTTGTATTGATTGTAGTCTTGAAATGACAAAATAAAATAAAAATTCATGATATTTTCAAACAACGAACAAAAACTTGATGATTTTCATTCATTACCTACTCATTGCCCATACTTGTCTACTGCTGGACATAGACCTCTCCAATTGCACGCCACTGTGAACTATTTTCGGCTTCTCGCATCCAGCTTCTGCCAGCCATCTTGCGTAGATCATCAGTCCACCTTGCCTGAGGGTTTCCTACACTCCGTTTGCCGAGACGCGGTCTCCACTCGAGAACTCGTTTTCTCTAAAGGTCATCGGTTCTACGGCAAATATAGCCGGCACTGCCACTTCAGCTTGCTAAAACAATGAGCTATGTCGATGACTTTATGCTGATCGATTTTGTATGGTAAAGTCGTTATTTTTTTCGTTTCGGGACATTTACCTCCTGGAATGTACTCTACGAAAACAGTACAATTCAGTATAAAAGTGTATTTTCTCCTAATGACCTTATATTATTACCAACATTAAGGAAACCTAAATACCATTGAAAAGTGCGCAGTTCCTATAAGAGCAACATTGATATTATGTTATTTAATGCACTATGAACAAGCGTTTGACCACCATCCTGCCTGATGTTAAGCAGCGATGTGGTCTACGATGGAGCACACTTGTTCATTAGGTACCTATTTACCCGCGACTTGAAGACCTTCAGACTGTACTGCGCAAGAACACAGGCTCCGTCAACTCATTCCACAATCCACATCCTGACGGTACGTTTTATGAAGGTTGACGTTAACCATTCGGTTCGCGTAAATGGAATGTCCTGGTATGGATGACGTTTTGCCGTTCTGTGCAGTCATCTGATGTGGGTCTATCAATGCTACGTCTGCCTAACCTTATTTGCATAACAAGCATGACTCGTATGTAATATTATTATACATTATTTACGATACTTTTCCTTCCTTGTGGCCCACTTGCCTTGGGACACCCTGTATATATAATGTGTGCCTATACTTACTAAGTCCGTTTCCACGAAAGCCCCTGAACATGATTCGGTGTTTTCATGAAAGCACACAATGTCCGAAAATGATAGATGCTGATCATTCATATTTAAGGATAATTTTCCTGTACAGTCGGGGTATTGTTTACAAAAATCAGTTGGAAAATAAAACGTTTGAAATTCGAACGTACCTGCGTAGTTTTTCGCCTGTGCCATTTGTAAAATATGGCTAGTTATTATCGTAGTATGATGCACCGCAGAAGAAATCCGACGACAAAAAAAAATACAAGCTATGCATCTCTGTCTTTTATCATGAGATCATCAGATCAGCATCACATCTATACTAATACTAGTGGACCCGACAGACGCTGTTCTGTCTTAACTATTAATATGAATAAAAAGTAAGTATAACTTCCGGGGTGGCCTGTGTCCAGAAGTGGATGTCACTTTTTTCATATTTTCTCTACGTGCAAACCTTCTCTGGACTTCCACGAATAATTCAAGACCAAAATTAGCCAAATCGGTAAAGGCATTGAGTTGCATTACAACGAAAGTGGCATTGATTTTTATCTACATATACCAATATTATGTATGAGGAAAGAAAGAAACTCAAAAACCATTGGACATATTTCGATAATTCTTCCACCGTTGGGAAGCTACACTATCTCCGGGTGATATGGGCTATTTTCATCCCAAAATTCCTACGAAATCGAAAAAAAAAACGCGTATAACAACACGTGGAACAGCTACTAATACATAATTATAACTGGAGGTACGTCATTGACCAAAGCATGCCGTAAATGCTCTCAATGGTTTCGAGAAGAGAAGCCATACAGGGCACTTTCGCAACTCCTTATAACTCTCTTGTGCATACATAATATCGCACAGTCAGAACAAAAGTGACACTAAACAAAATGTGTCATTTTATGAAATTGAACCTTAACATAAAAGATACAAAACTTAAATTACAAAATCGACATGTTTCGTATTGGGTCCTTTTTGTTCTAATTAAAGAGATATTTTAAATGAAATAAGCGAAAATTGGCCCTCGTACAGCAGTGGACGTTATGGGGCTGATGATGATGACAAGCGAAAATTTAAACATTTTAATCAGTCAGATTCAAAGTCGGAACCACATTTCCCCAGACACATGCAACAATCGCGTCAAAATTGGAAACCGAATAGACAGACACAAAGTAGAACACAACTTAATAATCACCACTTTTTTCCGTAACCTGTAATAGTGTCCCAATGCTGGGCAAACACCTTCCCAACTATCTTCCACTGGTCACAAAAGCTGGCTTCCACCAGTCGCTCTCGAAGGGGGAGGTAGAGCCGCCATCCCCTTCTCGGTCTGTCACCCTTTATTACCACTTATATTTGCGAAGTTTTGTGTGGAAGTAAAATTGTGCAGCCAAGAAGTTAAAACCCTCACAAGTATGTGGGTGGAGAAGTAGGAACTGAATTTCCGTCAATAGAAAATTTACCGTGCATTCTGAAATGAAAAATTTCAATGCCGACGCTCACAGCGATAAGGCATTCACACGATCACAACATTTCGGAATGCTTTTTAACGCGATGAAAGCTACAGTGCAACAATGAGCTTTAGCGCGTGAACTTTGGTTTTTTTTTTTTAATTATTTTTATTTCTTGGCACTCTTTATATTTGCTCCCTTCATCATCATCGTCATTATCACCCCAGTGGGGGGCGGGGGGATGCCAATAATCCCCGCCACGCTTGGCAGGCGGGTTGGTGATCGTAGTGGTGTTGTGGGTTAACTCACAGAGAGCGCTGCTGCCCGTCCCCTGGGGCGTTCCCTTTGGTAATGCTTGTAACTTGTAATATTAATGAAAAATATTGTGATAATCTGAAACCTTATCCATGAGCGTCCATGACAATAAGATTCGGTCTAAAATTGCCTATTTATAAACACTATAAACAAGCGTTTGATCACCATCCGAAAAACAAAATCAAAACGTCCCCGGTTCGAATGTATTTTCTAACGGACAAGAATCGGGAAGAAACTGTGTGTATATTATGTATATATACCAGTGGCGTGCAATGGCTTTTACGACAACATAGGCAGTGATCCCCTAGGATTGACACAACTTGTCTTTACGAAATATAGGTAAACTATCTACTCGCCCACAAAACACAGGACCTTCGTTAGCCTCTGTCGTGAGTGCAACAAAAAAAAGATCTAGCAATAACTCTATTATTAGGTCGGGAAGCTACAATACTAAGGTAGGCAGTGTCTTTTTACCTATTATGGTGTGCACGCCACTGATATACGTAGTACCTTCGTATATACATAGTACCTTCGACACAGCCACTTTCTGTATTGTCGTTTTACATATCCCGTCGGTTAAGTGAGTAAGGGCGCAACACGAGCATGTAGATATTTCGTGAACTTTCGGGAACATTTATGTTATTTTTACGGAAAGACTTTTTGGGGATAGGTACAAAAAAAAACCGGCGAGGGAAACTCGACCGAGTGTACAAGTTCGCAGGTTATTTCCAAACAATATGTGTTTAACTTGATCCATATTTAAATATTATGTTAGGATGTGGAGTGACTTGCCGGGGTCTGTGTTTCCTGCGTAGTACAGTCTGAAGGTCTTCAAGTCGCGGGTGAATAGGTACCTAATGAACAAGTGTGCTTCATCGTAGACCACATCGCTGCTTAACATCAGGCAGGATGGTGGTCAAACGCTTCTTCTTAATGATAAAAAAGACTTCAGGCTCTTTTTACCTCTAGAATGGGTTATAAGTCATATCTTGTGGGGAAATCAAACTTGAGATCGGCAAGGGATCGGGTAAGGTCCAGATGAGCTCAAGTGGTAAGAGTAAAGTAAGCAATTATGGCTTCTAATTGGTAGGGATGATAATTATACTTGTTAACGCCCAAAGCTCATAATTACTACTGTCAATGAATATGTTTTTTACCTGTAACCTATTTAATTATCTGTTTTGTAAACTGAGCAATAAATTCGCCCATTTGGAACAACGCTTGTAATCGAAAACAGTTCCAAATGGAACATTTCTTTCTACCGCCTTGTTCCACTACTTAAAGAAAAAAAAGGACTATCGACTACTCCATGTCAAGACAAAAATACTAATTCAAAAAATAAAATCATTAAACCAAATAAAATTATAATTTTATTAGCATGCAGTTATGTATGTGAACGAAGAACCACAAAAATATTCATTAAGTAAACATAAAACAGATACCTAAAGTTGGTCGCAATAAGTAAGTTCATTAAGTACCTTTTAGTCACACCTGTTCAAAAAAAACTTTCGTTTCTCTTTTAAGTGGTAGATTAACGAGCTTTTTCTGCCCTCGATGCCAGTGCGAAATTAAAAAGTTACTTTACCTCCCTACAGAGGTACTTAGATTAAATATACTAATGAGATAAAATTCGAGGTCACACTCATTCAAAACTTCGATAAATTAATTCTGAAGGTATTAATATTGAAGATAACAATCCTACTAATATTATAAACGTGAAAGTTTATATGTGTGGATGGATGTTTGTTACTCTTTCACGCAGAAAGCACTGGACGGATTTTGATGAAATTTGGCAGTATTGTAGCTTATAAACTAGAATAACATATATATATAGGCTATAAGGTATTTTGGTAAAACAAAGTTTGCCAGGTCAGCTAGTACTTCATAATTTTTTTTATCTATTTTATTGTCTGTTTCATTTACTCAGCTACCTCTCCTCGATTTTGAGATGTTTATTTACTTTATTTTATTTATTTGGAAAGCCAACGATACGTACACTAGTGAAAGTTATAAATTAACATAAAATTTAACAAAAACATGGTGAATGCTGACTCACTTGCAGGCTAACATAGAAAGACATTGTATATTGGTTTCATTACATTAAAAGTACCTGGACGATCGAGCTTCGCTCGAAGTAAAAAAATCGATTATTTTCCTTCGATTTTTTCATAACCCCATCTCTAGTTACTTCAAAACCAAAACGTCCCCCGCCCCATCCTACGTATAGCATAGTATTACTACTCGGCAATAGATGTCAGTAAGAGTCGTATTAACAATTTGAGCAATTTTCATGCCCGAAAACACGGTTGGAAAGATGTTTTCTAAAAATTAAACCTAGCTAGATCGATTTATCCCCCCAAATCCCTCTACATACCAAATTTCATGAAAATCGGTGCAGCCGTTTCCGAGATTCCAATTATATATATAAATATATACAAGAATTGCTCGTTTAAAGATAAAGATATATAGGTAGGTGTAAAAATCCTACTTATCTAATACAAAAAAAATACACAAAATAAAAATAAATGCTAAAACAACAATAAAACAATTTATATAGATTTGTCAAGAGATTCAAACACCTTCCAGCGTCTGTGGTCCAGTTAGTTGGATACTTGACTTGCAACCGGGAGGTCGCGGGTTCGAGTCCGGCTACTGGGCGTGTACCAATGGAACTCTTTTTCAGAGCCTATGTACGCAACGCAACGCTTGTACGGTGAAGGACAACATCGTGATGAAACCCGCACACAACAAGGTGTGTGAACCATATATCGGCGATGGGCTCACCCCCTGTCACGTTGGGTTAAATACGCTTGGTGAACCGTGGGCATTTGCTTAATCAAGTACCTCGCTTTGGGATTAAAAGGCGTGAAGTGTATTTATTTTTTCAAACATCTTCAGATGTGATGTAGACACAAAATTATGTGTGACTCGAAATTTTTGATCACGAGTGTAGGTGAAAATCATAAGTAACAATAAAATTGTATTTCAGTTTGTAGAATAGTTCGCTCTGCTTATGAAAGATGCTAGGTATTTAAAAAGCCTGAAAAGTGAGAATGGTTCCTTTTCTTTTATAACACAGAACACAAAAAACAACAATATATTCATCGGTCTTTAAGATAAGTAAGTACTATTAAATTATTTTTCTGGTAACTGTAGGTATGTCTGTCTGGTCTGTGTTACCTGCGCAGTACACTCTGATGGTCTTCAAGTCGCGCGTAAATAGGTACCTAATTAACAAGTGTGCTCCATCGTAGACCACGTCGCTGCTCAACATCAGACAGGATGGTGGTCAAAAGCATGTCCATTGTACATAAGCTCTGAAAAAGAGTCCCATTGGTACACATCCAGTAGCCGGACTCGAACCCGCGACCTCCCGGTTACAGTCAAGTATCAGACCAACTGGACCACAGACGCTCTTCATTTATTCCTTCGGTAGCATTTCTGAATAAAATTGTAATGTTTATGTAACTACATTCTTCATGAAAGTGTCAGCAAGATATTATCAGATAAGTGGAAGTCTAGCATCTTCTTCGCGTCGAATCGAAAAGTTACATAACGTTCACGTTTCCAATGTAAACTGAGCCGTATGATGTAAGAAAAGGCTTGGAATAAAGGTTGAAAATTGCGTCATTGCATCATAGACTTGGAATAGATTAAGTAGGTACCTAACAGTGTTCTACACTTCCATGGTTACCATCATTTTCCTGTCCTTAATTTATTTAACGGTATTGAGATTCAGATGGTTGACTTTTTTTTGCGTTAGTCATATTGCTTATTGCCATCTTGTATGACTGCTAGTAGATACACTTATTCATATTTTTTCTGTTCTTATTTGTTGTTGTGTCATTTTATATTTTTGCTTGTTGTTTTAATTGCATTTCTTTTATAATTTTGGTGTGTTACTTCTTAACCCCCTTACCAATAAACGCCTTTTTACTTACACAACTGTTATTACAGGTCTACTTGAACTGGTTATTCCGTATTTGACATACAACTGACAACTTAAGTTGAGCTTTGTGTATCTTCGAAATAGCAATTCCGCCATTATTGGTAAGGCCCTAAGTTAGTAAATAAATATATCTTACTAATATTATAAATGGGAAAGTGAGTTTGTTAGTTTGTTCACGCCGCTTTCACGCCGTAACTACTGAACCGATTGCTTTGAAATTTTGCAGACGTATAGTTAGAAGTCCGGTTTAAATAACAGGGTACTTTTAATCCGGGAAAAAAATATATTCCCGAGGGAAAACAAAATATTCCTTTATACCGCAATATAACCGAAGTCCACGTGGGCGAAGCCGCGGGCGGAAAGCTAGTATACAATACAATAAAATATTTTACCGTACAAATCTTAAGCAAGTTCGACTGTGAAACAAATCCTGATGAAAGAACTTTTGAATCGATGTAGTAGTTTTGTAGCCTATTCGATGCAAACAAACAAATCATTCCTCTTTATAATATACTAGCTGTACCGCGCGGTGTTTTTCGTTCCCGTGGGAATTTGGGGATAAATTATAGCTCATGTTACTCAGGAATAATGTGGCCAGTGAACAACAGTGGAAGATTTTTTTCGAATCTGTCCAGTAGTTTCGTAGCTTATTCAATTCAAACAAACAAACATAAAATCAAACATTTCCTCTTTATAATATTGGTATCTAATATATACAATTTTCATGTCACAATGTTAGTTACCGTACTCCTCCGAAACGGCTTTACCGATTTTTACCAAATTGTATATAAGTATTCAGTACGTCTGAGAATCGGCTACTATCTATTTTTTATGCATCTACCAATTGTATTTCTCCCAATACACGAGGCACAAAGGCAACTTATTATTGCATAACAAATGTTTGCCGGGACAACTAGTAGAAGTATAGATGTCTTACGCAACAATGTCGTGGAATGGCGGTCGGCGACGGTTCAATTTCCGTGCAGGAGATGAGTTGAGGGGTCCTCCTGGCGACCTTGGTATTTAGTTTTACATGCATAGGTACATATATATGACATCCCGCCTTTGAGGAAATAGGTAAGTAGTTATATTACATACTAACCCGGTAAATGTTTCACAAATATGCATGTTTAATACATATAAACCTTCCTTTCAAGACACTTTTTTATTAAAGTATACATGAAAATCCGTTGCTTTGTTTTAAAGATCTAAACATACATAGGGAGGCGACTTTGTTTTACTAATACTAGCTTTCCGCCCGCAGCTTCGCCCGCGAGGATTTCGGTTATATTGCGGTATGAAGGAATATTTTTGTTTTCCCTCGGAAATATCTTTTTTTTTTTTCGGGAAAAATAGTACCCTATTATTTAAACCGGACTTCTAACTATACATCTGCAAATTTTCAAGGCAATCGGTTCAGTAGTTACGGCGTGAAAGCGGAACAAACAAACAAACAAAGAAACTCACTATCCCATTTATAATATTAGTAAGATGTATATTGATGATTGATTAATATCGAATTGAGGATGTATCGAAAAAATAGAGCGTCTAGGCTCCAGTGTTCACTTGCTATCGATAAATCGGGGGTTTGAGATAAGAGAATATTTGTTCTAAAAAATAGAATATTTGTTAGCCGTATGGTGACGGCGAATAGAATACATGTGTCACAACCCCAGCCCTACTTTTCCCGTCGTGGGGGTCGTAAGAATCCACCGAGGGAGCTCTCCAGAGGACGGACAGCAGCGCTCTCTGTGCAGTAATACCACAACACCACTGCGATCACCAACCCGCTTGCCAAGCGTAGCGATTATTGGCATTACACCCCAAATGGCCACGAAAATCATTGGGGAAGGCCCTCATCCAGCAATGCACGTCATATGACTAATGATGATACTTAGGTCCTATGGTACTCCAGTGAATGCTCCATGGCTGTGAATCGTGGAAAGTGACCAAAAGCATTACGAACAAATTGCAAGTCTTCGTAAATAAGTCACTTAGAGCCATTCTGAGAATTTTCTGGCCAAATATTGAGCTATGGACCAAATGCCACCAAAAACCGATAGGCGATGAAATCGCTCTGCGCAAATGGAGATGGATTGGCCACGCGCTACGAAGAGGCGGGAACGATCCGGCGGTTGTGGCTTTCGACTGGCGCCCTAGCGGGAAGCGGAGACGAGGAAGACCAGCGCACACGTGGCGGCGCTCCGTGGACTCCGAGCTCAGGGCGACGGGCAGTGACTGGAATGCCGCAAAGACAGCAGCGCTGCATAGAGGGACATGGAGAGATGTCTGCAAGGCCCTATGTACCCCCCGGGTATGCTAGGACCTAAGTAAGTAAGTAAAGTACTCCAGTGGTACAAAGGGACTTTACAGGTTGGCGTCACGCCGTCGTGTCTGCTCAGGCATGACCGATTATCACGAGACTGTTCCTCAACTGTGAATACAAATTCTTTGCCGAGACTGAGATTACATTGCATTTTGACAGTGCCGAGACTTAGACCGACTTCGTCTTACGACTCTGAATACCAGAGGCACATACATACGGAATTTTCCGTATGTGGCGATTCAAGTATAAAATGAAGCTTCCAACGGTCGTTGTTGTTGTGAACTTGAGTTTGACAGACGTTTGTACTTGAATTATTGTATTCCGTACGGAAAATTCCGAATGTATGCGGCCGGCATAAGTCTACTGCACTCCGGTAGTTGAGTTCACCGTGGTCCTGAGGAAAACAGATCTGCTACGATGCCAGATCATTGCAACTACGAGAGTGCAGCAGTATTAGCGCCCAGTAGTGCAATTCTCGTATTAAAAACGTCTCAACTAAGTCCAAACTCTCTTGTTACTATCGTTCTCGTGTTACTATCGAATTTCAATAGTACGTCAAACGGCTCGGAATCGTCAAAGCGTATTCTCGTGAACAAACAAGACTAAAATTACTCTTCTCAAGCAAACGGCATTCTGGTAATTTTTGAACTCGACTAAACTCGAGCGTAAGCTAAACCAAAACGTAATCGTGATCGAGCAAAAACACGAGAATTGCACTACAGATAGTTCGCCGGGTATCGGAAAGTTTCGGCGAGATCTCTCCAGAATGTTCCTTTCACCGCGGCACCTTCTCGAAAGTTCCATCCAAGATGTTACGCTTGCTGCATACAAACTATGCGCCGGGGAAACTTTGAGAAGTTTTAGGCTGACATTAGGTAGTCAAGTGTTATTCATTGGAGTAAGTTGAAGGGTACTGTAGTTGAAGCTATATGAAAGTACTAGCTTTCCGCCCGCGGCTTTGCCCGCGTGGACTTCGGTTATATTGCGGTATAAAGGAATATTTCTGTTTTCCCTCGGGAATATAATTTTTTTCCGAGATAAAAAGTACCCTATTATTTAAACCGGGCTTCTAACTATACGTCTGCAAAATTCCAAAGCAATCGGTTCAGTAGTTACGGCGTGAAAGCGAAACAAACAAAGAAACACACTTTCCCATTTATTGTACACTGTACTGCGCAGGAAACACTTTAATTATAGGTCGTCACAGCATGGTAGATGCTGTTACATTTATTAATAATAGAGCACAATTAATAAGTACTTATAGAAATCTCATCTATCTTATATCTAATTAAACTTTAGCAAACAACATTCTTAAATGTAATATTGGTAACAAAATTAGCTACGCGAAATAAAATTAGGTATTCACGCAATTATACTGATAAATGGATCATGATTGTTTTTATATCTATATATATATGTATAAAAAGTATTGA
>SJJU01004344.1:0-10367 GCA_012932125.1 Conopomorpha cramerella | reverse complement strand
CTTTTCCACATGGGTTTTTACTTATGTACCGACACGTTAAAGGGAGGGATTAGATGGCGCAAAACAGGAATTAGTGGAGTAAATGGTGGTTTTTACCCAGGAGTAGGGCACTACGGTGGATACTTTACAGCTTCAGCTGGAAATATAGTGCATTGTATTTTCATTGAAAGACTAGTGGACGCCCTGCGATTTCATTCGTTTAGTTTAGTAGTACCTGCATCCCAAATTTCAAGCGTCTAACTTGAACCGTTTAGATTTTTCATACAAAAGAATATTCCCGTTTACGTTCCCGTGGGAATTTCTGGATTTCCTTTCTTAGTGCACCCCTAGGGTACCTAAGTTACGTATGTACCAAATTTCAAGTGTCTACGTTTCGCCGTTTGGGCTGTGCGTTGATATGTCAGTCAGTCAGTCAGCTTTTCCTTTTATATATTAAGAAGATACAAAATTGAGTGGGTAATTAATTTTGAAAAATGCTTCATTGTTTCTTCTCTTTATTCTGAACTGAGCACTGAAAAAAAATCTGTATACCTACAATTTAGTAATTTGTATACTACTTAATATATCCAGGCGAACTCTTCTCGGGCAAAGTCGACGCCGAAAGAATAATCAAGCCGCTAGTTAAAGGGTATCTAACGAACAGCGACGTGACATCGACCACGTACATTTTAGAAGATCTCAAGACAAAAGCCGTTAACAAAGACAAGGATTGGACGGGACGAATGCTGTGTGAACTGATCCAGCATAGGAAAGTGCAAGCAGATTTGCTTGACTTTGTGGCTATTGTTAAGGTATCTTTAAATTTGTTAATTGATAATGATATTTAATGTTTTACATTGTTGATCTACATTGATCACCCATACCAGGTGGATTTACCATATACGCGAACCAAACGGCTTGCGTCTACATACATTCATAGTGCGAACCGCCAGGATGTGTGAATGACTTGCTTAAACTAGTATTGTTGACAATATTTAAGTGAAATGTATTCAATAGTTTGTAAAATTACCCAATATAATAATAAAAACCGGGTTTGAAACTACTACACATAATATTAGTTTCCAAACTCAAACGGATATAAAAGACAATCAATTAGTATTAGCCGAGCATGTAAGAACGCAACATGTTAAAAAATTAACAACGCAACAACAGTCATGGCTAATTTCTTTGCTTTGATTTTGTACTGCAATCAACCTTTTGACAGCTGATCATCCGTACTGGGGTCGTTATCTGTCTGCCCCTACTCGCTTTGCACATAGCCAATAGCCTAAAAAGCCTTCCTCAATAAATGGTCTATTCAAAAACAAAATATTTTTTTCAATTTGAACCAGTAGTTCCTGAGATTAACGCGTCTAAACTAACAACAACTCTTCAGCTTTATAATATTAGTATAGATTAATAGTGTTTCTCCGATATTCATGCGTGTATTTTACATATAAACATTCCTCAAAAATCTACTAAAGAAAACTGCATCAAAATCCGTTGCAGTAAAGATCTAAGCATAAATGACAGACAGCGGGACGCGGCTTTGTTTTATACTATGTATTTATTAAGTAATTTCCTTACAGGAACTTAAGGCTCGTTCCCTAAAGATATCTACGTCAGCTGTCGATTACATCATGAGTCGTATGCCATCAAAACACAGCGAGGCGAAGGTTGAAAACATAAGGAACATACTGATTGACATGACTGATGAGCGAATGATTGACGAGGGCGATATGTTCGCCAATCAGATTCCACATCCGGTGAGAAATTGTGTTTTACTAAACGGCTTATTAATATTTATCTCCATAAACTTTATTTCTTCTCGATAAGTACCATTCTAAATGGTTTCCACGGCTACCGGTAGTTTTTAAGTTGGATACACATTGTCACAACATTTTGTCACACTAGTGGCATAAGTCACACTGACACCAGCTTGCACCGCTTGGGTTACAAATACTTTCTTTAGTTGGGTAATTTATGATTTTCGCTGGAGATGCTGAGGGCTGGTGGTGCGGTGGTGGCGAACCTGCTGTACCTTATTTTTAATGCATGTTCGCGATACGGCCGAGTACCAAGTGATTGGTGCAAAGCCGTAATCGTTCCACTGTATAAGGGTAAGGGCTCACAGCAGGATTGCAAACATTACCGGGGAATCAGCCTTCTTAGTATCGTCGGCAAAATGTATGCAAAAGTGTTGATCGAAAGGGTAATACGTGAGACTGATGAAAAAATCTGGGATGTACAAGCTGGTTTTAGGAAGGGAATGGGATGCACCGACCAAGTCGTCTCTTTGCGCCAGGTGACGGAGAAGTTTTTGGCTAAAAACCAAAAGGTTTTCTGCGCTTTCATGGACTTAGAGAAGGCTTATGATCGGGTAACCAGGAATGAGTTGTGGACCTTGCTGCTGTCCCGGTTCAAGTTGGACAGGACCTTGGTACGGGCTTTGAAATCACTTTATGATGATTTCAGTGCCTGTGTCAGGGTAAACGGGACCTACTCAGACTGGTTTGGCATCCATAGAGGTGTCAGACAAGGATGCGTAGCGTCTCCGTGGCTGTTCAATCTGTTCATGGACAGTTGTTTGGAAGATCTGAAAGGTCGTGATTGGGGTCTAGATATGGGTGGTTTAATCATCAAATGCCTTTTATATGCTGACGATCAAGTTCTTCTTGCACCGTCGGCGTATGAATTGCAGCAGATGATTAATTGTATGAATGAGTCATTGAAAAGGAAAGGAATGAAAGTGAATGCTAGTAAGACCAAAGTAATGGTAGTCGAAAATAATGAAAGGACATTTGTGAGTGCATGATTGACGGTGAGAAAGTTGAACAAGTGGATGAGTTTGTATATTTGGGATCTCTATTTACAAGTGATGGAAAGTTTGACAAAGATATTGAAAGAAGAGTGAGTGCGGGTAATAAGGTTAACGGTGCCCTTCGCAGTGTTATGGAGAGCCAATTCATGTCGAAAAGGCAAGATTGGCTGTCCATGACGCTGTACTGGCACCTACCTTAATGTACGGGAGGGAAAGTTGGGTATGGCAGAAGAAGCATAAAAGTAAAGTCAATGCCGTAGAAATGCGGTCATTGCGGAGCATGAAAGGCGTGACATTGAATGACAGGATAAGGAATAGTGTGATAAGGGAAAGTTGCGGTTTGAAGAAAGACGTAGTGACCAAGATTGAAAAGGGCATGCTTCGGTGGTTTGGGCATATGGAGAGAATGGATGAAAGTCGATTGACGAAAGAGATTTTATATGGGTGATGTAATGGGCCGGGTGAGTAGAGGTCGCCCCAGAAGGACATATAAAGACCAGATTGGTGATGTCCTGACCGAAGGTGGCGTGAAAAGTACTCGAAACCGGAGGTCATGTATGAAAAGATGTATGAATGTAGATGAAGCGAAAGGGGTATGTCAGGACCGTGACAAATGGAGATCTGTAGTCTCTGCCTACCCCTCTGGGAGACAGGCGTGAAGTGTATGTATGTATGTATGTAATTTATGATTGATTAGAAAAAAATCTCCTGTGTTACAATAGTCATCCATGACTTTTTGTGTCGTTTAGCACAGTTGTAAAAGTGGCCAAACTAAGTCCACTCTTATGTAAAGCTTTGTGTACTATTTAAATGACTTAAAGTTCTTGGCTTGTCATAAATTTATTGCTGACAAGTAAGAATGGAAAATGATGTCAGGAAAAGTCAGTCGGAAAGTTCATTAAAACTTTATAGTATGGCCACGCTCATTATTCGTTTCTTGTAGTTGCCAGAATAGTTTTGAAAATATAGAACGTTTGGAGTCTCGTGATTGTATGGTGAATGGCAGCGCGTTGTGCAAGGTCAAATTGAAAATCTTAGTAAAAGTCGAGAAAATCACTCGGACGGTGATTGCAAACAACTTTCCCCAAGGAACCATTATGTCAAAAGCGAAAGTAAAGAATAATGGCAGATTTCGTTCCAGTAAAAAAGAAGATTTTATTGATTAATCAATTTAAATCATTGTATGCAAGGAATCAATTTACGTATGTATTGTATTTTATAAAGATCGGGATAAATTGCGTTAAATTATTAAAAATATCAGCTTTGTCATAGTTTCTGAACGTCTCAGTTCAATTTGTTACATTGATTGACGCTGGTTGACACATACATTTGACACATTGATGCTAGACCCTACCTGAACTTGAAACAATGACAGCGTCAGTCAAATGTCAAAATGTCATAAGTCGCGAAATGCCTTGAATTTTAGACTCACAAAGCCAAATATTTGCTTTCAAATTATTTTTAATATGCGGTGTTTTAAAAATACGTGAAAAAAGAATCTTATTTTAGACAACAAACACTATAACATCAAACTATGAAAAACGCGTCTGAATTACTGGAACGAAGTAATGTATGAAACCTGCCATGATTCTTTGGACACTTCTTCATATAAAGTGGAAATCAGCTGATCGTACAGTTGAGTCATCTCGTTTGTGGCGTAGTGTTCCTTGGAAAAAGTTATTTTGTACGATGGGTCGAGTGACTTCCTTGAGTTTTGCCAAAGTTCTGGATTTTGGTTACTTATACTAGTAGACTGCTATGCTGCACAGCAGAAGCTGGAAAAGCCGAAAACAAGTCACAGTGGCGTGCAATTGGAGAGGCCTATGTCCAGCAGTGGACAAGTATATGCTGATTGATGATGATGAGTGAGTGAAAACTAGGTGACTGATTCAAGACTGAAATTAATTTACTAAAAAGTATCGTAAATAACTTGTACGGCGGGCCAAGAAAATGGTCTATCAGTTTTGATGACACTTCCTGTGTCACTAAAACATCAATAAGGGAGAGTTGGTATATTGTGACAAGTGAACAATGAACCTTAATGTTTAATGACATTCATATGAGTTTCAACCTTAGGGTGGTAGAGCAGATTCTTGGCCGACTGTACCAAGTCAATTTGTCTACCGCTAACTTAGAAAAGCCTTGTTTACGGTACGAAATACTACATCTAGTGGGTGTCTAATGTGAGATTCTGTATTACAGAAATCAATGAACGAAGAGTCCCTTCGCGCTCATCTGAACGAGTTGGAAGCTAAGGGCATGAACACCCGGGGTGTTCTCAGGAAATTACTACAGATCTATTGCAGAAGCGGCAATCTGAACGCCGCACGGGAAATTGTTGACAAGTGTCAAAAAGAAGGGGTAAGTATTTTTTTTTTGGGATTAAAAGGCTTGAAGTGTCCTACTTTATTTTTTAATAGAGCTACAGACGGCGCCACTCGTATAATAAAGCCTATCTCAGTACCTACACTTATTTCATGTGTAGTATACAGGGTGTGATCGTTAAGTGTGTTTAGGCAATTATTATATTTCGTTGTCTGATTACCATAACACAAGTTACTTAACATGGGATGAAGGCAATGTGTGTGTTGTTGTAAAATATTTATTTATTATTTATTATTCTGGCACTAAGTACGTTTATTAAAAATGGACATCGAAAGTGCCTGAAGTAATGAGTAAAATTGCATCAATAAATTAAAATTAAATGAGAAGTAAAGTAAAAATATTTACATTAAATACTACCATACATTTAGTATGCGTTGAGTAATTTGTTACTTCAGTTAAGTTTCCTCTAATATTTACGTAATAAACGCCTGGACTCGACGATTCAAATCCTGTTTATTTTGCATTCATCTGTATTGCCGGACCAAAAATATAAAATTGTTTTCCAGGTATTCCTCTCGGCTGGTATGAAAGCGTCTATATTCGACCTTCACGTGAAGTTAGGCGAACTGGAGTTGGCAGAGATAAGTCTCGCGGAATTGAACAAGTCCTCGCCTAATTTCACTCTGGATGAATTCAAGATAATAGACTTTGCTACTCTAATGGTGTACAAGAAACGACTAGATATGGCTATGGATTTAATCACGGAACACTCTAAGAAACGGTACGTTTTTATTTTAAACTAGTGGACGCCACAGACGTTGTCCTGTCTTAATAGTATAACCTCAAGGGTGGCATGTGTCCAGCAGTGGGTGTATTTTTTCTTCACAAGAACCTTCCGCTGTCATTAATAAGCACAACAAAGAAAGAATTAGCGAAATCGGTTCACCCGTTCCTGAGTTATGCGGCTACCAACACATTTTGCGATTCATTTTTATATTATAGATGTAGAATGTACGACGATGTATGAAGTACATACTTACCACCTCATTTGTAACGGAAAGTGAAAAATGTCTAACTTAATGAGGATTTTGTCTTTTTCTGTTATTTGGCGTACGTAATAACAAGGCCGGGTGGTTACGACCAGTTTGTACCTTTTTTTTTAGTAATTTAGTAATGGATCTTAGTGGACAAATAAGTGGAAAATTATCCATTAAGGGATCTTTTGATCACACATACACACACAAACATACACTCACACTTACTCCTCACAAACCCACATACACTCACGCTTACACACAGTATACACTTACATTCACGGTTCACATACATTTTAAACTAATTTATTTTCTTTATAATTTTTTTTTGTTTATATAATAATATATTCTATGTTTCACTAACTTTATATACGAAAAAGAGCGGGTCCTTCTGATACAGGCATTAATGCTTACAAGGAGGTCTCTTACCTAATAGACATATGTAACATAAGTTAATGGAAATAAACATTTTTGTATTTTTTTTTGTATCTTTTGATGGATCTTAGTGGACAGAGGTTGACCACAGCTTCAATAAGACACCCTGTATTCTTGAACAGCCGCGTGGTGGGAGGTCGCTCCGTAGAGGTGAACTGTTGGCGACTTCTCGACGCGGCGGCGACTCACGGCGATCATATACAAACGCAGAGCATTTTCGACCTTCTCGTGTCGTACGGATACTGCAAGCCCAGTAACGTTATGCTGGGACCGTTGATAAGGGTGCATTTGAAAAAGTGAGTAAAGTTTAAACCCGTTCTGGTCTCGAGTAAATAGATCCTACTAATATTATAAATGCGAAAGTTTTGATGGATGTCTGGATGTTTATCCTTCTTTCACGCAGAAAGTACTGAACGGATTTTGATGAAACTTAGCAGTATTGTAGCTTATAAACTAGAATAACATATAGGCTATAAAGTATATTGGTAAAACAACGTTTGCCGGGTCAGCTAGTACCTTATAAACAAGTGTGATCTAATGAACAATTTATTTTTCTTTTTATGCTAATGTTATTTTTACTTTGTTTTATTTTGTGTAATGCTAGTGTATATACGGGCAAATATAAGCATTTAAGATTGTCAGCAATCACGTAGAAGTGGTCAAAAGTTTTCAAAATGATTACTTAAAAAATGCATCATCGCTAACAAAATTACTCCTACCAGCAATGGACAGCAAGGATTTAGTAACTGCTCACTTCACTCACAGTTACTGCCAAAACCTTTTCTGACAGCCAACATAGCGTATGGTGTTATGCTCCCGTACCACGACACATAACGATTCCTAAGCGATAACTTGCGATGATAGTGTATTATGTTCATTAATTATAGTTACTAACTTTACACGCAGTTTATTTCAAAACCACAAAGTTTGTACTATTAGGACCAATTTGATTTATTGCTTGTTTACATGTTACAGTAGTGTCTGAGGTTATAATATCTTACCCAAATAATAAAAAAACGTTGTCGCCGTCGGGTCGGTTTAGCGACAAAGATATTAATATAAATTATTTACTGAATTAAAAAATATGTCCGTTTCATTTTCTGTTTATTTACATACTCAAACAAAATGTCACCATGACAACCAATTGAAACTTACAACTATTCTTATTATTAGTATGAAGGACGAGTCCTCAACATTCCTCCCCACCTTTGTTTACAAAGAAAAAACTAAGAAAAGGAACATAAAATATTATAACACCTAGTACATAAAGAAAAAAAAACACAAATTAATTAATAAAACCTATGTAGGCAGAGCTGACTCCCGACCAGTATCGGTGGGTAACCTGATTAACTTTGTCGTGGGTCTCTTTAAAAGCCCCGCTACTGTACGGACTTCGGCTACGCGGACACACCCGTCCGGACCAGGAAAGACGCGCGTTATCTCTCCTTTAGGCCAGATATTTCGCGGCATATTCTGGTCTACTATAACTACTATGTCACCTACTTTTAAATTCGAACCAGAGTCTCGAGCCGACCTCGGCAAAATAGTGGGCAGATATTCGCGAATCCAACGGTTCCAAAAAATATCTACAAGTCTTTGAGCTTTTCTCCAAGTCTTTCGGCGTACAAGATCCGCGTCACAGAATTGCCCTGGGATCGGTACACCCGAGGGACTGCCTAGCAAGAAGTGGTTCGGAGTTAACGCTACAGGGTCGGCGGGGTCGACAAACACGTGTGTTAAGGGCCGAGAGTTTATGATGTGCTCAATTTCAACCAACACAGTTCTCAGTAGTTCCTCTTGTGGTGTGACATCCTTGAAGACCTCTCTCAAAGATCTCTTTACTAAACCTATGAGTCTTTCCCAACTCCCCCCCATGTGTGGTGCGGACGGAGGGTTAAATCTCCAGTCAATTCCGCTACTGATCAGGAAATCCCGCATTTCATTTTGGTTGATCTCCTTGATAGAGTTTTTCAGCTCTATGTGCGCGCCTCGAAAATTGGTTCCGTTATCTGAGTAAAGCACAGTCGGGCAGCCTCTACGTGACATCATCCTCCGAAGTGCAAGAATCATGGAGTCAGTTGATAGATTGCCTGCTAATTCGATATGGGCAGCTCTGGTAGTCATGCAAGTGAAGAGCGCGCCGTATCGCTTTTCGTGACGTCTCCCAATAGTTACTTTTAATGGGCCGAAAAAATCAACTCCGCAATGAGTAAACGGCCGCTGATTGTGGGCGAGTCTAGCAGTCGGAAGGTCTCCGAGGGGCGGGTTCAACGGTGCGGCTTTCCGAATACGGCAATGTTGGCATCGGTATTGGACACTTTTGACAGAGGGTCTCAAATGCAATATCCAATATGTTTGACGTAGGTTATTCACGACTGTCTCAGTGTATCCGTGATGTGATAAAACGTGATGGTGATGAATCAACAACTTAGTATAGGCATGTTTTCCATCTAAGATTACTGGATGCGTAAATTGTGAGTCTAAGTCCGAAGTACCGTTAACTCTGCTCTTCAATCTTAAAGTGCCCCTATTGTCAATAAAGGCGCTATATTTGTATAATCGACTCGATCGTTCGATCGTTTGGTTGGTCTTTAGTCTTCTTATTTCATTTGGGAAGCTTTGAGCCTGACTATGTAATTGCCATAATCGTTCCGCTTCATCTAAGTGTTCCCTTTGCAGTACTAATCGTGATTTAGCACATAAACTTCTCACAAAAAGTACGACGTATGCAGTAGCACGAACTAGCCTCAACCACTTTGAAAACCGAGTGATATCAGGTAATACCGTGGTAAGATCGCTATCTAAAAGTTCTGTCAGATTGCAAACTTCAATTTGCTCCAGTTGTCCATCGTCTGTAATTTTAGGAGGTATAGCCGGCCACTCACTTTCAGGCTGAGTTAAAAACTCCGGACCTGTTATCCATTTCGATCTCGCTTGGCTAACTGCCTCCTCTCTTGTACTTTCGTCAGCCACGTTCAGTTTGCCCGGTATCCATTTCCATTCAAAGTGGCGAGATATCTCGTCAATCTCAGCAAGTCGGTTATTCACAAACGCTTCACGTTTGTTCGGTTTGTTCTGCATCCAGTGCCAAACTGATCGGGAATCTGTCCAAAAGAAACGCCGTGCAATGTTCAAATCCAATTCTTTGCAAATGCTGTCTCCCAGTCGAGCCCCCATGAGAGCTGCTTGTAGTTCAAGTCGTGGGATTGTAACAGACTTCAATGGAGCAACCCGGCACTTACCTGCGAGGAATGCAACTTGTCTATTACAGCACAGATATGCTGCTGCGGCGTACGCTTTTTCTGAGGCGTCGACAAATACGTGCAGGTCAAATACGGCTGGAAATTTGAATCCGTAGCATCGTGGGATACGAAAGCTACGACACTCTTTCAAATCAGTTATAAATTTATTCCATCGCTTGATATGTTTCTCACCCAGGTGATCATCCCATTCAATGTCAGTGCGCCAAACATCTTGAAGTAGGATCTTACCCCTAATAAGTACGGGGCAAAGAAAACCGAGCGGGTCAAACAAAGACATTATAACTTTCAGTGTTTCCCGTTTCGTAGGTATTCTTTTACCTTCCATTAGGTCTTGGTCAACACGTTTGAAAGTTACATCAAACGACAGCATGTCGTCGCTAGGCTTCCATACTACTCCAAGGGCTCTTTCTTCTTTATGAGATGGGGAAGCTAAATTTACAGAAGCTGTCGGCGGCTGCTCGGGTAAGATTGCTGGTCTGTTGGATGCCCAACCTCTAATCTCAAACCCAC
>SJJU01004343.1:0-28777 GCA_012932125.1 Conopomorpha cramerella | reverse complement strand
GTCGGGTCCTCGTCGCGTCTTCAGTCGTTAACAGGCTTCATATGTTCTTCGAGCTGTATACCAGCGATTAGCAAACTCACGCAAGCGTTCAAAGTTCCCTCGACTGCTAACCAGATCCCTAAAGTATATTGGCCCTGGCTCGATACGCTCCAGTTTATTAAGCATCTCATTCCTTGCCTCATTGTATAGTCTGCATTCCCATAGTACGTGCTCCCTGTTTTCGCTCGCTTCGCCACAAGGGCACTGAGCCGTGTCGCAGAGAGTCATCCGGTGTAGTCGTTCTCTGAAGTATCCATGTCCTGTCAAGATTTGCGACACAATGTAGTCTGGTTCGATCCATCCGAAACTCAACCTTTCTGCAGTACTCGGGAAGAACTTGTGTAGATCTCGACCATCATCACTATTCTCCCAGCGAGACTGCCATTGGGCAACTGCAGCCTCTCGTTTTGATGTTTTTAATAGCTTGCGCTCCCTCGGAGCCAACTGGGTACCCTCCTCCTCACTTTCTCCCGCTCGTTGTACCTCAAGATCTGCTGGAAGTACGCCCGCTAGCACAGGTAACGCTGCGGTGCTGCAATCCCTTCAAAACAGGGATTATACCAATTTTCTAGAAAAAAATATACAACAGCGAATGTAGGGTTATTGTCATCATCATCAGCCCATACTTGTCCACTGCTGGACATAGGCTCTCCAATTGCACGCCACTGTGATCTGTTTTCGGCTTCTCGCATCCAGCTTCTGCCAGCCATCTTGCGTATATCATCAGTACACCTTGCCTGAGGGCTTCCTACACTCCCATTGTATTAGGTCTAAATTTTCTGATATTATTTTAGCGAAACCACGTTGTTAGATTCATGTCATTAGAATTTAAAATCCAACAGAAAATCTTAAGTCTTGTTGTATTAGGGGTTAAGCAATAAGGTAGAGTTGTTATAACTATTGAGACAAGTGAAATATGAAACCATGAGTTTGAACCTTAGTGTTGACTGTATGTTAGTGCTTCGGTAAGTACATTAAGCCGTTGGTAGTATAGAGGAATATGTCGCATTTGATATATTGAACAAATTTATCTCTCCCACTTTTCTGAAAGAAAGAAAAGGACGAACATCCTAATTTTGTTGATGTAGATCAAATGGAACCTACCCGTACAGAGAAGGACTGCTAGTACAAAACATTTCCGGCTTTTACAAAATGGCTCGGTTATCAATATTTTTATGTAGTATGACGGTGTATATACAGTTTCCGAAGCTATTATCTGATGCCTTTTGTATGTGTGCGTGATACAAAAACGTTGATGACCAAACTATTTAAAAAAGAAAACTGCTTTGCAGTCCTTGATTGTACCGGTCGGTTGGTAACAGCTCGTTTTGCTAAGATCGCTGGAAAACGTCTAAGTTTCTTACAACCTTTTCAAATGAAGTGGAGTCTCAATTTACCACGGAGTAGTGAGACTTCAGGTACCGACTGACGTCCACGAATCCGAATTGAGAATCAAAGCGAACAATAAAAACGATCTATTTATTTATGGAATTAGATTCTAATAGTACATATTACCAGTAATTTCAATTAGTTTCAATACGAATTTAAAATTATGTCGGTAACTATAGCACAACCAACAACAACCATCTTATACAAAATGCTAAACGTGGAAGCCACGTGAAGTTATGCGTAACTTCTAAAAGAGTTATTCATAAAAACTTTATTACTGACACTTGAGTTCCTTCCATTGTTTTACAATACGGGATTTAGATTCCGTTGCCTAGGATTGAACAAGCGTTTGACTACCATCCTACCTGATGTTAAGCTGTTGCACATATTACACAGAAACCTTCCTCAAGAATATCTCTACTAAAGAAAAACCGCATCAAAATACGTTGCGTATTTTTTAAGATTTAAACATAGGGACAGACAGCGGGAGGCGATTTTGTTTTATACTATACTTTAATTTTCTTTAGCCTGTTTTTGTGTCTCACTGCTGGGCAAAGGCCTCCCTCTGTTTCCTCCCCCTCCTGCCGATTTTGAGCCACGTGTTGCCACCCCGGTCCAAATCGTCCCGCCATCTCAGCTTGGTTCCGTGTATACTATACTATGTATTGATAAAGTAGGCTGAGTAGGATGCAATTAAATTAAATAGGGATTACCGAGTTCGGATAGTTGTTTTATAAAAGTTAGTCTAGGTAGGAAAGCAGGCACTAAAAGTTTGCTCAGTAGTAAAAGCCTGGTCAATAAAACCTACAGCAAATGTAATTGCTTTGCGATTCGACATTGGAAGTTTCTCCTCTTTTATAATCCTATTATAAGTCCTCTTATATAATCAGTCTAAAGGAACTCTCACCAACATTAATATAGAGACCAATATTTAAAGGAAGGTTTGGGTTTATAGGGAGGATGGAAGTCAATTAAACGAAAGAATTGTTTATTTTAGAGTCCGACTACTGGACGTGTACCAATGGGACTCTTTTTCAGAGCCATGTACGCAACGCTCGTACGGTGAAGGACAACATCGTGATGAAACCCGCACACCCCAGGTATGCGAACCCTATAACGGCGATAGGATCACTCCCTGTCACGTTGGGTTAAATACGCTTGGTGAATCGTGGCTACTTGTTTAGCAAGTGCTTCTGCCTACCCCGCTTTGGGATTAAAAGGCGGGAAGTGTATTTAAAAAAGTATATTAATCATATAATTATATAATTATACATTTAACAATATAAGGTTTCAATCAATTTAATTCATCTATATTTATTGTCTTTTATATCCGGTAGGTACCTAAACTCGCTGGAGTACGAGTGTTAGTCATCAAATTACAAACGATTGGGATAAGTTCCGGATGAGTTTGTTGGGCTCTTGAGATGCCACGAGAGCCGCCGTCGCCCCCGTACTTTTCCGAATCAATGGGGCAGATCAACCCTAAGCCATATCCAGCAGACAAAACTTCTCACTGACTCATAAGAACGACGGAACTATTCATAAATTTCACTTCAATTTCCCTTATCCAGTAAAAGGAAGGGTCCGGATTGCTTCCTCCACGAATATAATTTATAATCATTGCGCATACCTAGGATCGTACGTATGCACCAAAGCCGGGATTTTGTTGCAAAACTGTTCGCGATTCCGAGAATATTCAATAAGAAAGTTCTTCCTCCAGATTAGGAAAATTATGATAGACAAGTCCAATCTTGGACTGTATTATTTTTGCGTACCCAACTTTTTTGTCAAGGTACGTGATACGGTAATGCCATAGAAAGCCGAAAATGTACTATCAGCTGAATTATTATATTTAAACGAAAATTTTCGAATTATTGTTCTTTATTGGCTCCCACCAAAAACTTTAGGATGAGTAAAAATAGTGGCCTTCGAATTCGTAGGGATTTTCCGTATAAACTGAGACTTTTCATGGGTGTACCCGAGTAGCAGCGCTCAGTACAAACGTCGCATTTTTAACACCTCGAACAAACACTTTTTAGTAACTACTAAATAGGTAGTAGATCGCATACATAAACAGTTATACTAAAAACAAAAACGAAACGAAAACAACCAAAAGCTGCTTCACACTACACAATATGTAGGTACCTAAAAATATTGTCAATAGTGTTATTTCAATATTTCTTTAATAAAACTTAATCATGGGGAAGGTGTAGCTCGTGCACGTGTACGTCGTGTGGGTACTAGTCTGTGGGACGTTCTACAAAATCCTTACTCTCTCTGTGGTACCAGTCTAGGCACTTTACTTGTAGAAACCGTGTTTTTCAAACAACCAATTTATTGTAAGTTCCAGACGGGGGGTAATTTTGTAAGTGTGATTTTGAAGATTTATTCCCGCATTCTCTCCCGCCGATTGCTGGAGTTTGCCGGGGATTTATGGAATGTAAGTGCATCTATCTATCTGTCTAACGATCATTATAGCGGTGGGGGACTTCCTAGCAACTAGATAGCTACCAATTACATAAAATAGTTTAGGTTTGTTTACTACCGTAAGAGGGTTTGTCTACCGCCGCTGTCACCGGGATATCATAGACAGCGAAACAAATGACACTACTGTTTTGCATCCATGTTGGTATCGTTCAAATGTGTTTGTATTGCCATCACTTAGGCTCGTCAAAATCTTGAGTCGATCTAGCGGGAGCCCCGAGTTGAGCGATATCTCGGCGACGATGTGGTCATGGCGTCCAGGTAACGGGCAGGTGGTGGATCCCAGTGGCGTGCACTGGCTTTTACGATAAGGTAGGCAGTAATCCCCAAGGATTGACACCTATGTGTAGGTACCTACCTATCTACTCACCCACAAACACACAGGACCTTCGTTAGCCTATGTCGTGAGTACAATAAAAAAGGATCTAGCAATAACTGTATTATTAGTTCGGGTAACCAAAATACTAAGGTAGGCAGTGTCTTTTTGCCTATATGGTGTGCACGCCCCTGGTGGACACACGACTAAATAGTAAACTGGATGATAATCCCGTTATGCTTGGGAGATGTCATCCGGATTCGGTGACGTTTCGTTAAAGTAGTTCATATTATATGATATCGATATTATAGTTATATTATTCTCATTAACACAAAAATCCGAATTTTCCAGACAAAGCATTTAGTTTACCTGGAATAAATTGCTCTCAGCGATTTTCATTTTACATTTGTATTGTACAGTGTGAAATAAAGATTTTCGTCTTCATATAGTATTTTATCTACAGTGAGTAGCTACTCGCCTAGTATATACATTTTATGATATCTGTCCATCAATAGGAAAAGAATAATTGTATTTGGATTACCAAAATAGAATAGGGGAGTATCAGCGGACAAAGTCGTTAATCCGTTCGTGCTTATGGGGTACAATCATGAACATAAAAGTATTTGCAAAGAAAACGGGAAAATTGAGTACAAAATATTGGTAATTAATTGTACATTTGTACAAAGGTCTCGACATGATCGCAAGACGAATAAGGATTTATAAAACCACTACGAATGTGTTCACTTAGTTTTGACAGTAAACGATTTCTGAAGTAAATAGTGCGCTGTTTAAGAATAAAATATCAACTGTTAATGCATATTACATGCCATTACATGCCATGCATATAACATGCCATGTATACTATGCACATAGTTACATACATGTATACTACATATAGTTATAAGTCTATTACATGTGTATACATACATGTATACTAGCTATGAATTCATACATGTATGCTACATAGTAGTGTCGAAGCTAGGGGGTAAGCCAGTGGTACAAGACAAGCCTTTGCCAGGCACATTAACAAATATTTTCAAGGAAATTAAGTAGTAGCGTAGGGACTTATTATAGCTCAAATAAGTAAGACAAATAAAAATCTAAATAAGCATTGATTAAGTGCCTATTTTTCACTACCGGCTTACCTCCTAGCTTCGCCACTACTACATAGTTACAACTTTACGTAGGTGGAGGCTTGGATTTTTATAATACAGGATTACCTACTTTAGGCAGCATTTGCATAATAAGTATCTGTAATCTTTACTGTACCACGTATGGCAAATCGAACATTTTATACAAGGAGTAACCAAATCCTGCAGTGGGACTTGAAGAAATCAATGGAACAACATAGAGGAAATTAAGAATATCTTCTTATAAAGGAATTAAACTACTTATCGAATTTCATGACCACTTGCTGTTTTCGATTGAAATACTAACCTAAGAACGACGATTATCAGCGACATACACTTATGAATATTGTATTATACGAGTAATTGATTCACATTCGATGAACTACATAAGCATCATCTCTCATAGATCTCAATAAATTCACAATAAAACTTAATCATATCAACATGTTTTGGTTCTTTTTCTTTCTTTTTCTTGGCTCTTATGTTCAGCTTTAAAGCCGACAATGTAGATGGGTGATATGTAACCGTCAATCAGACGTCACAAACTAAACATAGATTGATTCACAGACAATCACAAGAATTCCATTAAAAAAATAAAGTTAAAAAAGCTAAATTATGGGCATTCTCCACTTTGTCGCGAATAGTATAGATATCAGCATCAATATGACTTTTGACTTCGTGGAAGAATAATAATAATGAAATTTTCATTATCTTAACTGGACTTACTTAGAGTACCTACTTACTGAAAATGGCTTTCTACAGCAATAGAGAATATTACGAGATGAAGTTATATGTGGGGGCAGCTGATGGAAACCTTGAGCAGGCACGTGAGCTTTATCGTGAGCGAATTATTAATGGGAGACCAGAGGTGGAACAACGTAGGTTGACTTCCAGGGACTGTTTCCGGAAAATGGTTATGCGGCCTCAGTACCTGTTAATTTAGAGGAAATACACCTGAAGGACGACCAAGCAATCGGTACAGAAATATGGAAGAGGCAGTATTGGATCATTTCCGCATAAATCCACAAACAAGTACTCGCCGAGCTGCTACAATTCTTGGAGTCCCTAATCATATGAGTAGGGATTTTATGCTCAAACGAACACGCCTATGCATTACTGCTGAAGGCACAAAAGGCTTTTGTGCATTTTTTCTAATAGCTTTTACTATTTAAAATGTATACTTATACCATTTTTTTAATAATCATTTTTAAGAAATGCATTTTAAACGCTTTTGTTTTGTAATTAAGCCATTCACTTGAAGCATATTTTGTAGCCCGTACCAAAGTAAATATTCAGTCTATTTTAACAAATTGAGATTTGATAGATCAACGATGATCGAACGTAATTCAACGACTTAATTACTTACCTACCTACTTTCATGTGAATTATCTTTTGGACCAAAGATAGCGACAATATTGATAAATCAAAAAGATAAACCGATATGGGGGAAGTAAATAATAACCATAATTACGAAAAATAAGAAATTGCAATGAAAAAATTGTATGAGCCAAGCGTGATAATGTGGAAAAACTCACGGAAGACTTGCATATTTTAGAGGAGCAGCAAAGCTCGCTTTATTAGTTCGTGGTTTCAGCAGGAAATCATTGTGTTATGGGTTGTACTCTGCTTTCTACTATACCTACTACGATCTTGAAACCGTACCTTTATTTACAAAAAACACGGGCCTAACACATGTAACGACCCATGAAGAGACAAGTAAGTAAACTTAGAAAATTTCGCTAATAGTAGGAAGGTTGGTAGGTTCCGTCTACGGACATAAATTTAACAGTGTTGGGAGAAATGTCTATCGATAAAATGGTCGATAAACATCGTTTTGTTGTTTTTTTTTCAAACGCTGGAGTGGTTCTAATCATGTTTATTAAGGTCTATGTACACTATAATAATCGGTGATTAATTCCCACTGGATCATTTTGAAACTCCTGTATATTTTATTTATTTATTTTAATGTATATGCCAAGAGATAGTTATGCGAGTATGCGTGTGAAATACCCTTTGAAGCCTAAGTAAACTGTTGCCGTAGATCTTACTGAGACCGTTTCGGGCTGTCAATGTCCCGAGATAAAAAAATGCGATCTTCACTTACAAAAAACTCGATCATCTGATCGCGTTTTTTCACCAAAGGGTTTTTTTGCATTGACATAGACTTCGGCTTAAAATAGTGTTTTCGAAGCACAATACATGTGCTATAATGAAAGAAAGCAGGGCACAGTCAGCTAGAGATCTGGTCAGGGTTCATTTTTAACTTGTCAGAATATAACGACTCTACCTTATTGATGTTTTAGTGATACAGGAAGTGTCATAAAACATTATAGAGTACTCTCTTGATCGATCGTACATGCAGGGACTAACAAAGCACTATATTTCATGAAGCGTATTAGCTTGCCTTTGTGCACTTACTAGTGCTGAAACTATTGCCATCACAAAGTTCATAATTATGCATTCTGTTATACGGATTCTATTGTGAAACGTTGTCGGATAATAACGGGTAAATACGCTCCCAAAAAGTACTAAATGACACAGAGAATATAATACAATGGGTCTAGTACCTATAGTATTATATGGTGTTAAGGCTAGTAGGTTCGAATTTACAACGTTTGCCTGTTGTTATTCAAGGTCGATAAGTTGAAGTGGAACTGGGCTGGTTACGTCCGTCGAATGGACCGTAATTGATGGGCGAAAGCCATAACGGATTGGGTGCCCACCGACAAACACCGCAGACGAGGTCGATTTAGGCGGAGGCATCTACCGGGGTGGCATGAGGTAGCCCAAAATAAAGTGGAGTGGAAGTCTCGGGCGGAGGCTTTTGCCTAGCAGTGGAAACAAACCAGTCTAGCAAAGTCAACAAAAACAGTCAAATATAGTCACCCGATTGCCTTCCCTACAGGTAAATTATCTTTCGGTCATTATAGTCTAACGTTATATTTAGAAGAAGTTTACGACCTGCAGGGTACAATACTAACTTTTTTTACTAAATTAGGACTTGGCGCCGGCGTATTTTTGGATAAAAGATCAAGTCAAACTAGCGTCCCAGTAGGTAAAGGACTGTGGGAGGGATTTTATTCTGTCGCTTTTTAAAATAAGAGTTATCAAGATTTTTAATCGACATCAAAAAAAGGAGGTAGTTATCAATTCAAAAGTATTTTTTTAATGGTTTTACTTCATAACTTTTGACGTGACAGCGTTTAATAGTTCGTTGCTACGGGCTGTATGCACGAAAAAGATGACGTCATTGTCCCGTTCCGCAAGCGAGTATAGTACTACAACTTCAATGTTTGACGTTGTTGTCACGTCCAACTTCCGTCCGTAAACTGACTTTACAGACAATCATTTTTTTATTTAACTTTGTTTTCCACAAAAATGTTTTGTTACACACTTCACTGCCTTTACATCCCAAAGAGGGCGCTAGGCGAGGCCACCTTGCTAAAGAAAAATACCCACGGTTCACCAAGCGTAATTTAACCAACGCTGACACGAGCGGGTGAGGCCCCGATGCGCCGTTATGGGGGGGGTTCACACAGGGGGACGGTGGTGTGCTTGTTTGGATCAGCGGAGTGGGGGTGGGGGTCCCGTTGGCACGGGTGACGGAGCGTCCTGCGATTTGCGTACATAGGCTCTGAAAAAAAGTCCCATTGGTACACGTCCAGTAGCCGGACTCGAACCCGGGACCTCCCGGTTACAAGTCAAGTGTCCGACCAACTGGACCACAGACGCTTCTGTTACGATGTTTTGTTACGTTGTTTGGAAACCATAAGTTTTAATATTTTACTAGTTAACCTAATACCCCCATCGCGTTTTTACAATAGGACAACCAGGAGAACGGAAAACGTCATCCATAGCAGGTGGATTTGCCATTTACGCGAACCAAACGGTTTGCGTCTACTTTCATAGTGCGAATCGCTAGGATGTGGAATGAGTTGCCGGAGTCTGTGTTTCCTGCGCAGTACAGTCTGAAGGTTTTCAAGTCGCGGACGAATAGGTACCTAATGAACAAGTGTGCTCCATCGTAGACCACATTGCTGCTTAACATCAGGTAGGATGGTGTTCAAACGCTTGTTCGTAATGGTAAAAAAAAATTGTTAATGGAGGTTCTTTTTTCTTTTATTGAAAATTATTAATCAGCCGTTTCAAAATGCAGGGAAACTTTTAGAAACTAAAAGTTCTTGACTGTACAATGGAATGTTGTTGTATACTAGGAAACCAATTAATTAAATTTACAGCCATAAATCACAGGTAGTCTAGACAAATGGTTGTTTGTGTCAGTTGCTTAAATATCTCTACTCCACAAGAAATAATAAATATTCGCAACAAAGGTTACTTACTCCTGTTCTTTAGGCTACAACAGCAAAATGGCAGATAGATGGTTCAACTTGCTTGGTACAGCTTCAATCAATCGATCAGCCCAATTGCAGTCACATCAGTTCAAATCACAGAATTCATAATCAGCCAAATTGCAGTAGTTGTTATTGTACTCATAGTTGTCCCTACTCCAATTAAAAATACAAAAATCAGTGAGAAAATCAAAGATACAGTGTGTGAAGCTGATAAGAATAAGTTGCTTTTTGGGTTGCGTTGGATTTTTTGCACGGATGAAGATCATGGCAAATTAGGCATTAAAGTGTAATCAAATTTAGACTTTAACAACATTCGTTTTCATATAGTAGCATAGCAGTTTAACACAGTTGTACCAACAGCAATTACGATTGCAATTAGATGCACGGTTGGTTTTCAATTGCGCTGCACTTCACTTCAGTTGTACTAACTTCATTCCATCTGCCATCGTACACTTGGTTTGCAGTTGCGATATGATGTCCATCCGTATAGACCCCAAGCGTATCCAGGGCCATGGATTGAAACTCTTAATATTTATAATATATACAATGAACCGGCCAATACAAACTCAATCAGCTGATTGTACTTTATGTATGAAGAGGTTCAGGTTTCTTCTTTTCCTCCTTTCTTGTGGGAAATTCGGGATAAAATATAGCCTGTTTATGTATAACCTGTATTATTATATAGTTTAATAGAAATGTAATAAACATCTGATATAGTAATAAACATCTGAACTTTCACGTTTAGACCATACAGATATTTTATCTCACGAAAGCGGGTGAGCCATACTAGTAGTAATTGTAATGCATATAAACACCATGTTCTTGTGCGTGTATACAGATAACGTAAGCAAAAATCAAAATTTATTCATTAAACAAATTATATTGAGTAAACATTTATAAAGTACTATGACAACTAAATTCTTCTTCAGAGTCTGTCTTGTCGTTCGTGTCATCTTGTAAATTTATAATTAATTCTAAATTCGTGTCAAAGTATTTCATATATTCGATTTCTTTTTTAATTACGCTATTACAAGTGTTTTGCCATGTCTTTCGATATTTGTGTTATGAATTCTTGGATAAGCTTTTCTGTACTGGTCAACGTTTGATCAACGTTTCTCAGAGAAATGTAGTTTTAAGTACCCCCCAAATGTTTTCGATAGCAGGGTGGTATGGAGGTAGGCGTAATACTTCAAATCGCCTGCCAAACGTGGCGATTATTGACATTTCCCCTCAAATGATCATGGAAATCATTGGGGGAGGCCTTCGTCCAGCAGTGCACGCCATGTGGCTGATAATGATGAAGAATCACTAAAGAAAATCGCATGAAAATTCGTTGAGTAGTTTTAAAAATTTAAGCATAAACGTACACAGGGACAGACAGCGGGAGGCTACTTTGTTGTATACTCTGTATTGATGTAATACCTAAAATATTTACCGGTGCTTCATAAACAAAGTCTGTTGCCTATAAAACATTTTGTTTGCGATCAGGTTCCGATCAAAATTATACCTACTTCGTCTGTTACAGAGTGGTTTCATTCCCTTTACGATAACCTAATTAAATCAACCTACGTTGAGATGGTGAAACCGCGTCGCTGTAGGAACTTAATATATTCACGATATATTGATATTCGCTGCGGCCTCACACGTCAATTTGTGTTATTTTTGTGACAAGGTCCCTCTAAGGTAAAGGTCATTGAGAAAACAACCATGTAGCGGATGGTCGAAAACGAAAGAACTGATAAAACTGTTTACAGTTGAATATACATTGCGCATAATATACATATTGCATTGCATTGCGCGTCGACTAGTCTCTGACAATGTCTTGACACTCTTTTACGTACTTATAGAGTTACACCTTGTATAAAGACTTGTTCGACCTTTGAAGGTACAAAAAAAATTGATTATGACGTACACGAATGAAATTAATGAAATATAGTGGCATGAAGAGCGTGCGGTACTGCACAATGAGAAACGCATGGCACTCAGGCACTATTGTTGCCATTTTTTGTTTAAAAGACACTTAAAAGGTTGAAATTCTATCAATTTAAATTGATAGAATTTCAACCCTGTCCGCTCTGGGAACAAGGCGTGACATGTATTATATCGTGGGAAGTACCGCCACATGCATACGTATAGTACAAAAAACTAACGAACGTAGGCGAAAATGCGGCAAATTTTAAAACCATTTTTTAATTCAAACTAGCAAAAACTTTTCTCGTTATCGATTTTCTAAAATTTCTTTTGTTTTTCTGCAAGTTAAAAAAACAAAAATACGATAACGCTACTACAAATTAATTTGGGGTTCCTAAAAATAGGATCCAACTCAAGTTAATGATGAAGCCGCGCCCACACGCTGCTTTTTACAAAGACTAGAGCAAAATAATTATTTATTGACTTCGTCGATCGTTGAAACAAACTAATTAAGGCCTAACTGTTGTACTTTTATTTGGAAAACTTGACTCCTCGAAAAAAAATATAGTAATGAATATTATACTAACGACCTCCCAATTATTTTAAAATGGCTTTCTAACGATACGCCAAAATGTATTAATAACTCACGTCTGGTGTGAAAAAAGGATTTTTGTGCAAAAAGTTGCTTATTACTTAAGCCATTAGTATCGGGATTCCATGTCAATTAGAAGGCGATATTATACATTACGGATGGCTTCAATAGGGGTAATCAAGATGGATGGGTTAATAAGCATGGACATCTTCAAAATTGGTATCGCATGAATTCATTCAAAAAGTTTTGTCAACTAATAGAATCAAGAATCTTTCAGCTCTACCCATTACATAGCTTACATTCATACATACACAAACTTCACGCCAATTTTCCCAGAGTGGTATGCAGAGACTATAAACTGCGAATTGTTTCGGTTCTGATCTGATATTCATTTTCATCATTAGCCACATAACGTCACTGCGAGAAGAGAACCTCCCCCAATGATTTCCGTCATTTGGGGTGCAATGCCAATAATCACCACGCTTGGCAGGCGGGTTGGCGATCGCAGTGTGTTGTGGTTTAACTCACAGAGAGCCCTGCAGCCCGTTCTCTGGAGAGCACCCTCGGTCGCCTATTACGACTCCCATGACGGGGAAAGTTGGGCTGGGATGGTGGCACATGTATTTATTTAACAAAATTTTAATAATTTATTGAAAAGTATTTTTAACAATTTAATTTTAGAACTGAAATAAATTTAAGTTGTAAGTTGTGTGTTGTTGCTACAGAAAAGTTCCATTACGAATTGGAAAATAACCGAGCAACATCTTAATTAAATTAATTTTATTTTACAGAGAAAAGTTTCAGTGGTAAATGAATGTCACATATCCTATTTCATTAGTACACAAACATACCACGTTCCGAGCTCGAAAATTCGAGGAATTGGAAATTAATCTGTGAATTCAACGCCGCAACTTTTAGTAACTAACGCCTCGTGAAGTGAAATTAAAAAGCCTGTAATGAACTTAAAGGCAGGGGTTTTCATTCTAAAATATTGTAATTTTCATATCGTTTCATAGTGTGATCCGGCAATACCTTTTAACCTGTTAGCGTTCCGCTGGGAATCCTCGTAGACATCTTTATAAAAAATAGCACAATCAGCTGATCGAGTTTGTATGGGGAGATCGAATATTTTTTTCGTTGAGGGCATTGACATCTGTCGTAATGGACTCAGTAAGGTCTGCAGAAAGAGTACACTTCGGCTTTCAATGGGTATTTCCGAATTACAACACATTCACGTTACATTGTATGAATTACAATGTAAGGATTTTTAATTTTATATCTATTGACAAAAATCCCCAGTCCACATAACTAACTGTAAATATATTAATTTCATGAAGTTATTTGAGAATAGATATTTCTTTTTACTAAACTCTAAATAATATAAAAAAATACAATCAACTCCCCAAATTCCCCATTCAATACTATTATTAATTTTCATACTTTAGGGACTAAAACTCTATTGTCCCGTAATCCAAATTATGTAATCTACTATATAAAAATAAGTCGGGTTTTCCTCCCTGACGCTATAACTCCAGAACGCACGAACCGATTTCCACGGTTTTGCATTCGTTGGAAAGGTCTCAGGCTCCGTAAAGTTTATAGCAAAGAAAATTTAAGAAAAATTTCAACAGAAAAGCGGGAAAACGAAACGAAGCCATCTGGTGGCGAAACGGAGTTCGCCGTGTTTGCTAGTTAACCATACAAATTAAACAACTGGGGGAGCGGAAAAGGGGTATAAATAATACCTTGCGGCGCCGGTACCAATTATGTTCAGGAGGAAGAGGTTGATGCGCTTCGCATTGGTGGCATACTTTGTTTGACTCACACGCCTTATAACTATATTTAAATTGCGAGCATTAAGTAGTTCAGAAAGTTCCACCGAATAAAACGCTATTAAACTTTTTCTCCATGTGCTCTTGTGATGAGCGTACGTGTGTGAGGTACGGTTTTCTTCGTTTTTCTTTTCCCGCCGCAAGGTGGATAGGTTGCGAGCGAGAGTAAGGTACCTAGGGGAAGTTTATGTTCAGTGTGCATGTAGTGGAAAGGCTGAGATGTGCTCAATTAAAATCTGTTCAGAATTATATGTACTCCAGCTATAAACTATACGTACTCAGTTTATCTCATTCCTGTGGGGTAAAATGTAGTCGATGTGTCATTTCGATGTCATTTCAATAACATAAACCATATTATTGCTAAGTTTCACTGAAATCCGTTCAGTAGTTCTTTCGTGACAGACTAACCAATATAATATTGTTCATTCTTAACTTCTTATTGTGCTAAATGTGGCCGATGGGTCCTTTGTGATCCTAAGGTTCTGTTCATCACGGGGGATTTCGTGATTGTATGTATGTAGAATCGTTAAAAATGACGAAGAGAAGAAAAGACGTGTTCGCAACACATAATATTGCTTTTCAACATTGTTTGCAAGTGCAACAATACCAAAGATATTGATATCTTTCAAACACAGGTGGCATAAAAGTGCAAACTGTCCAAGAAAGAAGCGTCTGGAAGCGAGCTAGACGCTAATAAACTTCTGGAGAATCGAAAATTCGTCAATTTAGGGATGATTGGACAAGACATTGCCGCTTTGGCAAATTTAATCCAAGGAATGTACTATGATTTCTTCAAGGAATATTGTTTACGTTGTGTGACAGGGATAGCGCTATATGAGTCGTGTAACGTTGTGACTGTCTACCACGTAAACGATACAACTTCACGACGTACCATGGTACGGGGCCTGATCTTTTCAGAATTTTGATAAACAATATTCGATAATAATTTTTAATATTATCGGCTCGGGAGCCAGGTCGTCTTCAGTATTGACATTCTAACTTAGAACGATGTTAACACACTCAACAACACTGGCTGGGGTTTTTAAATGGGATTTTCCAGCGTTTCCATGCTTTGGACGGCTTGTTAATTAAGTTGTGGGTCCTTGATACTGTCTCAATAGTAGTCGTTAAGCCGAGAGGCCTTCGGGCCGGTTTTCCCCTACGGTTCGCTGCATAGAATTCGCCCCCAATGTTATTAAATTATTTCTTATTGAAACCCAAAATTTAATCAATTGCAAAAAATATTTTTGGAATTCAGGTCAGATACTTCTTAAGGATAAAGTACTTATTAATATTATAAAATGTGAATGTAAGATTGTTCCGCTTTTACGCAAAAAATATTTATTCGATTACCTTTGTACCAGTACACTCATGACCACGACGCATGCAACTGCGTCGAAACGTCGAGTAAAATAACAAAGGTAAGTTCGAGCTTGTCTTTGATTACGAACAATATTGAGTTACTTGTGTTTGCTCTGAGTTTAGTGATGAGCAGGAGGGGTATTTGTTGCATCTGTCTGGCTGTTTTATCTATCTACACTTGCGTGCAAACATTCCAGGTCATATATCAAACTTCAATAAATGATATAACTCTGAAAGTAATATTGAACACAAGATAAGGGACAGGATAAGGAACACTATAAAACTTTATTTTTCACTATTGTTGTTATTGTCATTAAAAACTGGACGTGTACCAATGGGACTATTTTTCAGAGCCTATGTACGCAACGCAACGCTCGTACGGTGAAGGACAACATCGTGATGAAACCCGCACACCACAAGGTGTGTGAACCCTATAACGGCGATGGGCTCACCCCCTGTCACGTTGGGTTAAATACGCTTGGTGAACCGTGGGCATTTGCTTATTAGCAAGTGCCTCTGCCTACCCCGCTTTGGCATTAAAAGGCGTGAAATGTATTTTTTTTTTGTCATTAAAACAGTTTCTCTATTATTCAGTTAGATCTCCTCGATTGCGGACGATATTAGTTGTGTTGCGTACACAAACATTATTTTCCGTTTTTGGTCACGAGAGTAATTTCAATATATGTATGTAATTATATCAGTCTCTGGGCACTTACAGGGTATCTGGTGCTAGGTTGACCTGGCTGGGATTTTTTTTTTAATGAAACGCGCACATACATTATAACTCAATATTGTCCACTCGTGACGACGACGCATGCAACTGCGTCGAAACGTCGAGTAAAATAACAAAGGTAAGCTCGAGCTTGTCTTTGATTATATTCGCGCCTATACACCCGGTGAACAATATTGAGTTACTGGGATTTATTTAATTGTATTTTCATGTGTGTGGATGTCAGAGCCTTTGATATCGCGTAGTAATTAGATTGTCAAATGCAGAATTGCTACAATTAGAGCGATTCGATGATATGATGAGGCATTAATTATAATAAGGATTATACAAAGGATTCAATACTAATAGTTATTTTCTTTACAAATTCATTTTACGTTATGTAAGTCAAATCTTACTTCTTACTAATATTGTAAATGGGAAAGTGAGTTTGTTTGTTCCGCTTTCACGCCGTAACTATTGAGCCGATTGCTTTGAAATTTCGAAGACGTATAGTTAGAAGTCCGGTTTAAATAATAGGGTACTTTTTATCCCGGAAAAAATGATATTCCCCAGGGGAAAACAAAAATATTCCTTTATACGCAACAAAACCGAAGTCCACGCGGGCGAAGCCGCGGGATGAAAGCTAGTAAATTATATATTAAGGTATACATTAGGGTACAATCTGGTGAAACCCGTCCCCACAGTCGTGTGCAGATCATGCGCCACAGAGCAACAGCGCCCCACATGAAGGCAGTCGAATCTATCAGCAATCATGTTCAGGATGATCCCGCCGCACCTGATACGAACATCAGGTCTCCGTAAACATACCTGATGCGCAGCAGAAGCGGGGCCGCACATCCTGAACGCATTGTTACATATGACGCGAAGCTCGACATGAGATTTTTAGTATACTGGCCCATAGACACGTACAGAACGATGTGTATAAACTATAACTACGTATATAAACTCGAAACAGCTGTATCTTAACTTTGAAAGTGAAAGTACTTGTAAATTAAGGAAAAAAAAAAATGCTACGAATCAGCATGTTCGCCCACACGGACAGCGTTATCTTTCTACGTCCTTTAGGCCTGGCGTCAAAATATGACCCAGGTATTAAAATTTTAGAACCCTTTTTAGATGCCCATTATTTATTTATGTAAAGCATAAGTAATTTGAGGTATTAGAGGAAATTGGAGAGTTGTTATTCCGGCCTCACCACACTGCTACCTAATCTAATATGTGTTATACACACATCAAAAGTGTCTAGGGATCAAGAACATTTTTAGCTCTAAAAAAATCGAATTTATTTAAATCAAATCTAATTTTATGGATTGGTCTCCTACCTAATGCCCCATGCCTGTATCAATGACTCATCACCACATTTTGAATATGAATGAATTCAGTTTTTGTAAAATATATTCTATTTCTTTTATTCTATATTCTTCATTGCAATCTTCTAAACTGTTCTATATTCTTCATTGCAATCTTCTAAACTGTACTTGACCCTAGGACCACTTTTAATGTGTGTATATAATTTAGATGTCATAACTTTTGAGGCCAACCCGGCCACTGACCAGTGCCATTCCTTGCTTCAGTATCTAATCTTCACAAGTAGGTACGTGACGACTGGGTGGCCGCAGCGCTGTGTTATCACCTCTGAACGTTGCAGTGCAGTTGCAGTGTTGGCAACCGAACATAGAAGGTAGTTAACACACACAACAACACTGGCTGGGGTAAAAATGGGCTTTTCCAAAGTTTCCATGCTTTGGGCGGCTTGTTAATAAAATCGTGGGTCCTTGACACTGTCTCAATAGTCGGGCCGGTTTTCCCCTACGGTTTGCTGCATCATCATCATCATCAGCCCATACTTGTCCACTGCTGGACATAGGCCTCTCCAATAATACGGTTTGCTGCATAGTTGTAGACTAACGGTTTGTAGGGAATTAGTCGAGAGGACGATCGGAACCGAATGACTATCGTATTATCTGCGTGTTTTCAGCATCGTACACTTCTGTAATAGTAACACACTGTAACAGATATTCTCGAGATGACTTTACATGGGCAAAGTATGTTTCAGTCACAGGATTGTTTTAGCTTATGGCCCAGGTACGCTTTCTAGAACATGTCCTTGACGTGTGTTGAAAACGACACGTCTTGTGTAAGTTTAAATGTGTATAAGTTCCTGTTCGCCACGAATAGGTAATGCCAATTTGTTCTATAGATCAGGACCCTATTGAACAATGATATATAGTTTGTGTAGTTTAAATAAGTTTGGTTTTGTTCTACCGGAGATGTCTTGCAATGAAACGCACACCTGTTTTGTTCAACGATATATTTGATACTAACCTTAAAAAGCAGGGGCGAAGCTCGCGTAATTTGAGTCAAGTTTGTTTGTTCTTTTCTTGTTGTATGAAAAAAACAAATGGGTCAAACTGCCATAAAACACTGTAGTACTTCTCCAACTATCTATTGAATCAAACCACACGCACACTTGGGATCTTTATACAAAAACCTTACCGTTCACTTTATTCAAAGAAATCGTCAATACTTTGTTGTAGCTTTCCGTGGTTTGAACTATTACAGTAGTTACACGTATCAATGTTGAAAGTTCAAAATATGTAGTAGCGTAATAGATTATTTTCCTCACGTCCTACAAATAAGCGGGGTAAAAGGCAAAAGGGATATCATATACACGGTTTGTTTTAGAAAGAAATTTACAGGCTAAGGCGGTAAAATATAGTTTATGCAGATAAGTTCAATTGTGAACATTAAACATAGTATCTAAATATAAGCTACACACATCAAAAGTGTCTAGGGATCAAGAACATTTGTAGCTCTAAAAAAAAATCTATTTTGTTTAAATCAAATCTAATCTTCTGGATTGGTCTCCTACTTAATTCCCCATGCCTGTTTCAATGACTTATAGCCACATTTTTAAAAATTATGAATGTATACAGTTTTTGTAAAATATATTGATTGCAATCTTCTCAAATGTACTTGATCCCTAGACACTTTTGATGTGTGTATATATGAAAAAAAAACTGAAGTTTTTATTTCTTTCTGAATTGATAACAAGAAATTAAACCGAAAACACAAAGCGCTCCATGTTAAAAATCAAGCGTAAAACCGTGAACATATTCTTTTATAAATTATATGACGACAAATGATCATTTTGATATTCTTCCGATGAATTTTATTTATACCAATTTCATATACATGCAAGGATACCACGTATACTGAAAAAGATCTGAAAGCTGTTCTTGAATTGTTTTGTCAGCGATATTGTAAATTACGAATTAATATATTTTTAACATGAATACATCGAGGTGGACGTTGTGGTTAGAAATAAAAATGTTCTGAAAATAAAACGAAAATAGCAATTTACAATGTGAATTGATGTGTTGAAGTTGTTGTTTTCTTTGCAATATTTTGTTCCGATTGTAAATAGGTACCTAATGAACAAGTGTGCGTCCATCGTAGACCGCATCGCTGCTTAACACCAGGCAGGATGGTGGTCAATTATTTTTTTTTAAATGCTGTATTGCACGAATACAGAATAGATTTCATGCTGAACCATCTTCTCGAGTTGATAAATGCGTCTTAAGAGAATTTAAAACTACCAATATTTTTTATCTCCTAAACTATGACAAGTAGAATCAAAGAGAATAGATAGAGAAAATAGTAGAATCAAAAAGATTGATAATCGACCATCAAAATTAACTTTGCTTAACAATGGAACATAATCAAGCGATTCCAACGGTACGGTAGTATTTTGGCCGATCAGCAAGGTTGCCTTTCCAGCGTCGATATTAGTGTAGGATTTATTATCGACACTATACACATTAGAAACAAAAGCTACGCTACGTAGCGCGTAGTCACAACTACGTACGTAGTCAAATATAAATTGTACTTGTAAAATCAACTTGAAGAAAATAGAAGTCTTTAAGACTGAACCTACTCGAATGAAGGGATTAAGCATCATGTTAAAGGGCTTTAATGGTAAAACTAGAGACGACACTTCACACAACGAACGTTTACAGTTTTCAAGGGCCACTTCGCTTTATAAATTAATAATTGTTTGATTTTAGGGAGCGTCTGTGGTCCAGTTGGTCGGATCCTTGACTTGTAACCGGGAGGTCGCGGATTTGAGTCCGGCTACTGGACGCGTACTAATGGGACTCTTTTTCAGAGCCTATGTACGGAACGCAACGCTCGTACGGGGAAGGATAACATCGTGATGAAACCTCACATCACCAGGTGTGTGAACTCTATAACGGCGATGGGCTCCCTGTCACATTGAGTTAAGTACGCTTGGCATTTTCTTTAGCAAGTGCCTCTGCCTACCCCGCTTTGGGATTAAAAGCGTGAAGTGTATTTATTTATTTTTTTATTTTCTCAATAAAAGAATTTCATCATCATCATCAGCCACATGACATCCACTGCTGGACGAGGGCTTCCCCCAATTATTACTATGATCATTAGGGGGGAAATACCAATGATCGTAGTGATGTTGTGGTTTAAGTCGCAGAGAGCGCTGCTGCCCGTCCTCAGGAATGCCCTCGGTCGACTCTTACGACCCCCCGGGTGATCACCACCCCCACCCAACATTTCTATTCGTCGTATATGTATTCTATTCATCGTTATCACGTGGCTAACAAAATAATATAAGCTTACAGTATTATAACACTTTTAAAACAAAAAAGAACCGTATTCAACGAGTAGTAGCCCATAGGGTTTGCTATCATCATACCTTGATTTCCTTATCCCTTGGAAATATCGATATTCCAACAAAAAAATCGGTTTAATAAACAACGGAGTTATCTGCGAATAAACATAAAAAGCACATATACGGTCGAATTGAGTAAAAAAAAATTTTTGAAGTCGCTTTTAAACGAGATTAAATAAATTAAAATGTATGAATAATTTAGATGTGTACGATAGATAACACCACAGTCATGTAAGAAGCATATTTTTTATATTAGATACAAACGGCCCGTTTGTTGCGTGTTTTCGATTTTTAGTCTTTACTCGTCGAGATATTTTTTTTATTGAATCACTAATTTCACCGTCTAAGTCTCCTTAAGGAGGCGTCAATCTACATAGACAGCTTAAGTTTGTAATCCGAGATTATAAAATACACTAATTGCAAGCTTTAAGACGCCAGGAAAACAATTCTGGATTTTATTTATATCTTGCTTTTGAAAGGAAAAACATGTCGTAGCCTAACTGATTATACGAGGGTCATATATTTTTAGAAAAAAAAATATATGTATACTAGAAAAACCCTTCTTCAAATGTTGACACTCCACACGTGGTCCCTGGGTGGTGCTAATCAGGTCTCAATCCGGCCATCAAGCATTTGTTAAATTAGTATTAAGTCATATTTATGTTAAGTATTCTTCGCAGTAAGCCTTGACGATTTAAAAAGACTCCCGGTTCTTCTGGCCAGTAAAAGAAATTAATTCGAACCGGGGACGATTATTTTTGTTTTTAAAGTCATAAATGACGTTCATCAAGCTTTGTGTTATGCTACTGTATATCTGTATGTTATAGCACTTATAACGATGAAATAAAGAAATTTTGTCTTGACTTTCAACCTGGTGGGAGGGCGAGGCCGCGGTTAGTTACCACCCATCGAACAAAACCATGCCGCCAAGTGTTTGGGCCAAGATACGCCACCGTGCCAGCTCGCGAACCGGATAGAGGAGACGGTGGATATTTTTCGGGGGGGTTCGGGCGTCCCAGTAGCCTCCAGACTGGTTTTCCTATAGTACTTTTCGTGTGTGGGTTTCTCCTGCTGACGATCACAGAAACTCATCCTTCTTCTGTTCGCTAGTACTAAACACCCCATTCAAATATAATGAAAAGGAACAGGAAAGGTAAAGTTATACAGCGGATGCAAGCCCTTTACCTCGAAGTGCTCCTCATGTATTCATTAATTACAGTTATACTGAAAATCACAAAATGAGCCTTTTGGTAGAGATCATCCTTTCTCCATCCTTTCGAGAAATAACTTCTTTTACGCTCGTAAAATCCTTTTGGCACATGGTCGATAGGTATAAGTCAACCATTTTTCTAAAACAACCGTTCCATAGCTAGTTTCTCGTTATCAATTAATGAATATGGTGGTGATGGATCTCAGTTTATCTATCTATGAAAATGAAAAAAGCGGCCTATGGAAAGGTTTTCATACAATCTTACAATAACTTTTACGTCAAAAAAACCTTCCAGTTTATACTTCCAGCGCTACAAGGATCTTTTGGCACGTGAGTACTGAATATCCATTAAGATTTCTCGATAACCACACCTGTATTTCTCCTTTTGTTGTTGAATTTGTATTAGGTGCTTTGTGGTACGAAGCAATATCCATCTTGGCTGGTACCGCGAAAAAATAACAGGCTGTAATTTTATTTTTCTTTGTTGATTTGATTGGAATTTCTTTTTTTATCGCGTGGATATTCGTTACGGATACTGCGCCAATTAATTTAGCCAAGGTGACTTTAGTTTGGGCCAAACTTGTGCGAGAATATGAAACTACGCGAATAAAGTCGTCTAGTTTACTAGATGTATCCCGACACACGGTCAGTGTGTCACGACAGTCACGTGTATAAACATGTATACACTTACTGCCTACTGGTTTTGAGCTATATGATGTTGGGAACACCATTCACTACTCTATAGATAAATAATAAATAAATATTTACAAGAACACACACATTGTCTTCATCGCATGTTAAGAAGCAAAAGTTTTCACTTTTGTTATGGAATTCAGACAACGAAATAGAAGATTAGTTGAATATAATTTTTTTCTTTTAAATACAAATATACAATTGGCAAATAGCAATTTCTGGTGTAGTAATTTCTACATTTGCCAACAACTTTCACTTGAATAATAAACTGTGCTCACGGTTATTCTGTGACTGTTAGGTTTCTCCGTTTGATAGAATTTGGCCCGTGAATTTTTTGAAAAAGAGTAATTAAAAACTCTGCTACACGGTGACAGAGTTCAAATTCTCATTACAGTTCAGTAGAATTCCGTTCTGATGAACTTTAGTGTTCAGCAAGTCAAGAAGAATAGTATTTTAGCTTAAAATGTATAAAATTTGCACTTACTCCGTGTTGGAAGCACAGGATTTTATAAAACTATATTAAACTTACATCGTTACCGCAGACTCGGAAGACTCTATTTTAAATTTAAAAATATTTCTAAAAAATAATTTTGAAGTTTCCCACAGGTTTATTGTTGGAATTTTTATGTCGAAAAATTTCAATCGGGGTACATTTAATGTTATGTAAATTAATACTTTCGATGTAAAAATGTGTTTCCATGGTTATTAGATTAGGTTAGACTGTATTAGCCAATTTGATATAAAATAAATAACTTATTCTCCAACGAGTACCTAACGGATAGAAGTTCCCCTTTGTAAGCTGAACATAGAGAGGTCATAGTTAAATATCCCCAGCATCATTCGCGCGTGGAATCATTTTTATTGATGATATTTGAATAAATTAAGTATTTTTTTAAATAAATAAGAAGTCAACGTTTCAAACGTTGAAGGAATTACTTAAAGCCGCCTTAAAAACTCTCAATTTTCAAATTTTGTGTTCTCGAATTACACATTTTCCTTGTACTCTTTTTAAAAATGAAAAAAATATTAATCGTGATATATTGTACGAATTGCAAGATGTACCTATCGATGTGAGTTTTGTATTGCATTTTGCAGTTCTGTTGAGTGGAATTTTAACTGAGGTAAGTAATTTAATATTTTGGCTTCAATATAGATCTAAGGTTGACTTAGTAAGCAGTTAGTTGAATGAGCTGAGTTTGTAAAATTATTCTAAAAATTGTGGTCCAGTTGGTCGGATACTTGACTTGTAACCGGGAGGTCCCGGGTTCGAGTCCGGCTACTGGACGTGTACCAATGGGACTCTTTTTCAGAGCCTATGTACGCAACGCAACGCTCGTACGGTGAAGGACAACATCGTGATGAAACCCGCACACCACAAGGTGTGTGAACCCTATAACGGCGATGGGCTCACCCCCTGTCACGTTGGGTTAAATACGCTTGGTGAACCGTGGGTACTTGCTTTAGCAAGTGCCTCTGCCTACCCCTCTTTGGGATTAAAGGCGTGAAGTGTATTTTTTTTTTTTTTTCTAAAAAATAAATGATAATCACACTAACAATAGGTTTTTGGTATTCTGGTATGGTAGGGGCGATTTTAATAACAATTTTTTTAATTAATAAGTATGTCTTTTATCTTTTTACCTTTTATTTCTTGTAAATGTATGCTTTCTCGGCTGTCCTAAATGTTAATCTGTACTAATATTTATAAAACATAGCAAGTAAAGTAAGTGTATATTAGTAAAGTACATACGAGCGTCTGTGGTCCACTTGGTCGGATACTTGACTTGTAACCGGGAGGTCGCGGGTTCGAGTCCGGCTACTGGACGTGTACCAATGGGACTCTTTTTCAGAGCCTATGTACGCAACGCAACGCTCGTACGGTGAAGGACAACATCGTGATGAAACCCGCGCACCACAAGGTGTGTGAAACCTATAACGGCGATGGGCTCACCCCCTGTCACGTTCGGTTAAATACGCTTGGTGAACCGTGGGCATTTGCTTATTAAGCAAGTGCCTCTGCCTACCCCGCTCTGGGAAGGAAGCTCTTAAAAGGCGTGAAGTGTGTTTACATACATTACATATATAGAGAACCAATAAACAACAACGTCGAATCCAGCTTCTGCCAGCCATCTTGTACCTACTTAGGTTTTTATATTAAAAAAAAACATGTAAGTAACATGTTACTTACATGTTTTTTTTTAATACTGACCCGCACCGTGTTCTCCCATGTTGTGGGGTTGACTGGTAGAGAATACTTTAGTATTAAGTCTACCCTTTGTACTTTTGGTGCAATAAAGTATTAAATAAATAAAAAAAATATATCATCAGCCCACCTTGCCTGAGGGACTCCGTTTGCCGAGACGCGGTCTCCACTCGAGAACTCGTTTGCCCTAACGGTCATCAGTTCTTATGGTGTTTAAGTACTTATACCTAAGCCACAGTTAACATTTAACTTTGCAATGTCTGAGAATTGTCCACCAATAAATGAACAGAATGGCAAAGTAATAAATAGTCTTTATTGGCTTATTTGGAGAACGGTGTATTTTATTGCTAAGTCAATATTGAGCTACTTATTTCTGTTTTTTGGAGGGTGCCTGCCTACGCGGTTTACGTTTGTAAATTACAACAAACGAATGAATGTGTATCATATGTTCGTTGTAACTCAGAAAGTACCGGATGGATTTTAATAATTATTTCATCAATACACGTGTACGCGAAGCAATAGGATGTGCAACGCTGAGATACAAATGTCATCGCCATACAGTTACGGTTGTCAGTCATGTCCATTCTAAAAAATTTTCATGGATTTATCAATGTGTCAGAATTTGCTTCTTAGCTGACGCCGACTATAGTAACTGTAGTAAAAGTGACAGTTTCAATCCAGAAGTATGTTATTTTACATATTTTGGTGGAACTGAAGACTGGACTGAAGGTGGTACGCGGCTTGCAAGTCTAGTTGTGTTTGCTCTGAGGTTGGAGCTCATATTATAAATGTCATTAGAAATCAAGGTCTTTATTTACTTGTCACAATTTCAGAACTCTAACTTATTGATGTTTATAGTGGCACAGGAATGAATAAAGTAAATATATTACAACAACACACACATTGCCTTCATCCCATGTTAAGTAACTAAAGCACTTGTGTTATGGAAATCAGACAACGAGATATATTTACTTAAATCCTTTTTTTCTTTAAATATACATACTTATATAATAAAACACCCAGACATCATCCACAGTACTTAAAAACTCATCACCTAAATACCTGTCAGCGGTGGTAATCGTACCCACGACCCTACGGATAGAGGCAGACGTGCTGACCACTACATCAACGGGCCGTCAAGTGTCGATGGAGGAAGTGTCATCACAAAACTGATAGACACTTTCTTGGCGGACGTCATCGAACATTAAAAAATATTGTTTTCCAGCTTCACATAAGAGCCATTTTCAAATATTAAATTGACATTGTTTTCATTAGCCAGTCACTAAATATTCTACAGTAGAAACGCGATGAAACCCGCATAAAATACGGTGTATATATACACATAACAAATAACTACTACCACGTTGGGTTAAATATGATAGGTGTACAGTGGGTATTTGCTTATCGCGTTCCCGTATTTTTAATTAAAAGCATTTATTTAACATGCAAATATTTGTTCGGAAATCAAATCACATCTCCAACAACATTTTAAAGCGGACATACTCGACCGATTGATCTGAAATTGTGTATACACCTTAAGTTCGGATGACAATGCATGGTTAACTATATTACGTTTTTCTAAATTCAACATGGCGGACTTTTTTCGCCCATTTTTATAATTTAAAAGCGTTTTTACATTTGAAGGGTACAAGCAAAGAATAGGGAATGTCCTAATGAGTTGATTTAGAGAAATACACATTCAAAAGTTTGAAAGTCATGGACATTCCTAATTTTTTCCTTTCAACCAAAAACAAAACCGCTAGTTCTCTAGCTGTTCTCTAGTTGTTTTCTTTAAAAGCGAATAATTCGGAATAAAAGAACCATAGACAATAAGTTTCTTCCAATTGAAATAAAAAAAAAATGTGACATGTTTGTCTTGTTCTTTGCCCGTACCCTTAATTTAATCCTTTACTAGAATTTCCTTTTCTGTATTCACAATACGGCTGCAGGGTAACTTGGTCATAATTTCTGGATAAAGCAATAGTTAATAGCTAAGTAGATCCGGATTTGATTGAAGTCCGAGTGTTTAAAGACGAAAAGGGGTGCTTCTGGGATTTGGTTTCGCCATTATGAAATCTTTAAAGCGAATGAAAAGAGGAAATGTTTGTAAAGGTAGACGAACGTAATGGGAAAGAGGAAGAAATAATAATTACTTCGAAAGAGGTGAGCAAAAACCCCTAGCAAAGCGTTTCAAAGAATAAATGACAAGGTGTATTAACGCGCTGCTATTCGTTGAAACAAAGTGTGACATAAGCGTGAATTGGAAGTTTACTGTAAGCCTTATTGTTTTCTTTAATAAATAAATAACACGCAATAATAAAATTGCGTATTCATTTTATGTCACGTCCGTTTTGACGCGCGTGTAGATCTTTAGGTCTAACAGAATCGTAGCAGACGGAGATGTAGACATGTGTCGACAGGCATGATTAATGTCTCTACTGTATAATGGATTGACGCAACGTCGTTTACAAAGATTATCTATTCCACCTGGTTGTAATTTAGGGAATCTAATTTTATGCTAAAAGTAAGTTATATTACTGAAAGCCTGCTTACGTACTTAGGTAAACTTAAATAAAAATAAATACTACCTCTTGGTTATTATTTTATTTGGTTATTTGCAACTTTTCTCGTTATCAATATTAGTCTACACTATTCTATTAAATTCTTCATCAAAAAATACAATTTTTGATAATACGTCTCAAATAGTCGACGACGTAGATCGCTCATTTACTGCAACAACGCGACATCTCAAAATGTGACACTGTTGAAATAAGAATCTTATTACTATATACTAAGGATTCTTTTTACAATAACAAAACGTTGTTGCAGTAAATGATACTATATGTCTTGTTGCAATTCTTGCATTTTTTTTTCTAGAACGTAACTCTAAGTATAAAAAAAAATATAAGTGATTATAAAAATACTTGCGAAGATGTTAAATCACTTAAACGTATCAGACTTTTAAAAATAGCCAACGAAGGACACCGTACGACGACATATATTTTTAAACCTATAAACAAAAAATATACTATAGTTTAAGAGGCACTTGCTAAGCAAATGCCCACGGTTCACCAAGTGTGTTGAACCCAACGTGCGTTGCGTACGTACGCTCTGATTATCAATTGTATACAATGTAGGCTTACCTACGTGCCATAAGGTTATTATAGTGTTTATAAATGGACTCTCCCGATTATGCCATGTGGCTTGGCTATACACAAATACACCAACTAATCATGTAAATTGAAATCTTATCTATACGGCCTTCGATAAGCACCGTAATTAATTGTAACACTGAAATAATCTCTATTCCATGGCGCATAATGTTCAAAGTTCCTGGCACTGGATGCGCCAAAACATTATTTTTTTTTGCACGTAAAACACCTGTTATGATACCTACTTCATCATTATTGAAGGGGAGCGGTTCTTCCATAAAATAGGGACTTATTGGTTTTCGCTATGTCACACAGAGGGTACATAAATCGGTGTTTAGTTTGGATATCATTTGAAGCTCTTTTTATCATAGTTGCATCATTGTGTGAAATTTGTGAAGTATTGCTTCAGTTGCTTTTAGTCATGGTTGGATTTGATGGATCGAATGAGCAAAATGATAGCTAGTGACATATGGTGGACTGTATGGGATGAATTATGGACCAATAATTTACCTACCTAGTAGGCGGCAGAGAGGTCCCTGTGATGATGGAAACACGGCTTGAATTGAATGAGAATCCTACTAATATTAGAAAAGTGATAGTTTGTATATGTGTGGATGGATGTTTGTAACTCTTTCACGCTTAAAGTACTGGACGGATTTTGATGAAACTTGGCAGTATTT
>SJJU01004342.1:0-12477 GCA_012932125.1 Conopomorpha cramerella | reverse complement strand
AAAAACCTACAAAATGTCAGTAATCCCGTCACGGGACAACTTCAACGGTACTACACGACGATAAGTAGGTAGTTAAGCACTTACTGGGCAACCAGCACATCATTCTTGACAGTGCTCGGGGTACGAAGTTTGGCAATCCATGTCTTAATGCTCCAGCAAAAGGCTTCTGTTCGTGCGGCGACAGCTTGTAATAAATTATTCCCCGAATAAATGCTAATTCTCCGAAATGCTTTCCCATTGCAAGGATTTTATTATTTCGTGTGTATGTTCGTGTACAAAACAATGACAATCCAAATGTACCTACTTTGAAGTTTATAGTTTTTATTTTTCCTGTTTTTCTTTTTAATATTTTAGGTAGTAGGGACGTATTTAGACCAAGGAAGTAGTACCTATATACTATATAACGTATAACTGGAAGGTTCACTCTGGTGGAAAAAACGGTCCGGGCGAGAGGTCCTATAACTATGCTACCTATGTCTGTCTAATGAAGGTGACCATTTTTTAATTATGGGATCGTAGTAGAAAAGTCTACTTGCATTTTATAGTGTGCTGATTGTGTGTAGGTAATTACTTATTAGTAATATGTATAAGTAGTGCCTAAATCCCAACTGTGTTAGGCAAGTAAATAAGTCGCATGATTACAGGACCCCTCCGAGTAACTTGTTCCTGGATTCGGCCTGTGCTACAACGATGTATGTATGTACGTTATGTTGCATTATTAATGCCGTTTTCTATAATCTCTACCTTCTTTTTCCTTAAGGGGGAATTCTTGAATTTGCCTATTTTGCAGGCCCAGCACAGGCTGCTGTGTACACGTATACGATAAATGATTATATACATTAGATAGAGCATTTCTTCATCTCGATTCAAATAGAGAGCTTTTTTTAAAAATCATTCATAATTTATCCGAAAATACGAAAATGCTGAACCCTGTTTGACGATTTTGGCCAAAAAAAGGTCAAACGCGGGGCCGAACACAGAGGTCTACGGCTGTTCCCTGAGCTACGGAGTATGGGGAACGGATCGTACAATACTTCAACTAAATTCAAATAGAAGCGCTTTTTCAAAATATAGTCAGAAAAATCCATAATTTTGTAAAATAATTCAACTGACAAAAAATCTCATACAAAAATGTTGTTGTGCCATCGCGTTGACAACTTCAACCCCGTCAATCCGCGGCTGGATGCCGTCCTAGAAGCACGGTCACGCCCAATTTTTCTCTAAATAATTTGCATGTGTGCAGTGCACTTTTTGGATATATTTCTGAGTAAGTACCTATAATTCATACACTATTCTTTGTCAGGAATTGATGACAGTATTATATTCTGTACGATTCATGGTCGTTTTCTCTTGTATTGGCTATGTGCAAAGCGAGTAGTGGCAGAGAGATAACGACCGCAGCGCACAACACGGCAGAAATCGGAAACAAATGCGGATGAACAGCTGTCAAGTGTTGATTGCAGTACAAAATCAAAGCAAAGAAATGGGCCATGAATGTTGTTGCGTTGTTAAATTTTAACGTGTTGCGTTCTTACATGCTCGGCTAATACTAATTTATTGCATTTTATCTCAGTTTGTGGTTGAAAACTAATATTATGTGTAATAGTTTCAAACCCGGTTTTTATTATTATATTAATTTTACAAATTATTGAATAAATTTCACTTATATAATATTGTCAACAATACTATTATAATCTTTGGTTTTATTTATATTTGCAAAGAAAACTAACAAAATTTACATTGTTATTATTTGACAAATGTTCCGCAAATGTTGTAAACACTACGCGTCGCCACCGTCGCGCACATAGCCAATAGATGATAAAAAGAAGAGTCCAACGAAATCTGTAAAACAAACATCCATTTCCTTTTACTTTGACGTAAATCAATATCAATACCTACTAGATAACTTTTGAATTGTTCAATCGGTTACCTTTAGACTATTAATTCATCCAAAAATACATAAAAAAGGCGCGGGGCGGCGCGCGGCGTAAAGTGACTAGCCAGCCGGGCAACGCAGCGGTGCGGGGGAGGGGAGGTCAGATCAGTGAGATAGGTAGCCGCGCGGCTCATTCGCGCGGTGGGCTCTCTACGCAGCAGACGTGTCACGTAACCGATCTTAAACATTTTGTAGACTATTTAACTTGCATTTTTTGTTCGAGTAAAAAGTTCTTTTCAGAACTAATTATAAGTTGTTCATTCAGGCTTTACTGCTATAATATCCTAAATTCTATTCTTACCTATACCCTTATTTTCCATAGTAAGTATTTATCCTAAATTCTATTCTTCTTCTCTATATATTCTTCTATAGAAATTAGAATATCCTAATTTCTTTTATTATTTTTATGGCCTAGCATTAGATGGAATATGAGAAGACCTTTGACTCGGTTGAGATCTGGTCCGTTCTGGAGTCTCTGCAGCGTTGCCAAGTTGACTGGCGATACATCCAAGTGATAAGATTCCTCTACGAGGCTGCCATCATGTCCATTAAAGTACAAAATCAGCAGACAAGTCCCATACCATTTAATCGAAGAGTGAGACAAGGGGATGTTCACATATCTCTCACACGAGATTTTCATCATGGAAAAGGTCATGTGCAATGAACATGTTCTAGCGGAAACGATTTCAGTACACAGTACCTTTTCCGAAGTTGTTCAAAATCATGTGTATCTTGGGCAGACAAACTGCAATGTCTATAGGTAGACATTGCAGTTTGTCCGGTAGAAACAACATCGAGGACATGGTAAACAGAAGAATTCAGCTGGGTTGTTACGTCGAGTCTTAGCATCAGCGATCCCACAGTGTCTGAAGACAAAAGTCTTCAATCAGTGTGTCCTACCTGTACTGACATATGCAGCTGAGACGTGAACACGGCTATGCTCGGCGTTTCTCTGAAAGATCGCAATAGTAATGAAATGGTACGACAGAGAACCAAGTCATCGACATAGCACATCGATTTAGCAAGCTGAAGTGGCAGTGGGCCGGCCATAATTTCCGTAGAACCGATGACCATTGGGGCAAACGAGTTCTAGAGTGGAGACCACGTCTCGGCAAGCGCAGTGTAGGACGCCCTCAGGCAAGGTGGACTGATGATATGTGCTGCATGCATGACCGAGGATATGGCAGAAGCTTGATGCGAGAAGCCGAACACAGATCGCAGTGGCGTGCAATTGGAGAGGCCTATGTCTAGCAGTCGACAAATATGGGCTGGTGATAACGATGATGATAATGTCGTAATCCTTGCAAATAAAGTTCATGTTGGAAATCATAGAGGACTATATGATGCTTCTACCAAGCAAGCAAGCACGTTGCAGATAGATATAGATGTAAAAAAAAAATAACACTTCACGCCTTTAATCCCAAAGAGGGGTAGGCAGAGGCACTTGCTAAAGCAAGTACCCACGGTTCACCAAGCGTATTTAACCCAACGTGACAGGGGGTGAGCCGATCGCCGTTATAGGGTTCAACACACCTTGTGGTGTGCGGGTTTCATCACGATGTTGTCCTTCACCGTACGAGCGTTGCGTTGCGTACATAGGCTCTGAAAAAGAGTCCCATTGGTACACGTCCAATAGCCGGACTCGAACCCGGGACCTCCCGGTTACAAGTCATGGATCCGACCAACTAGACCGCAGACGCTCTGATTTTCATAAAACATTTTGATAAATTAATTAAATTCTCTAAAAAATACACACGACTACCTGAAAAAAAAACTCTTATAAACAATTTCACATCGAACTAAGCGGTTGTTCACACGCGTCGATTTACGCTCGATTGTGTGAGGTAATTGCCCCTATACTGGGAAATGTTTTGTAATTTTTTTCGTGCCAGTTTTTCCTCGTAGGTACTTGTGAAACATAGATAAAGACACGGCATTTTTATGTAAGGAAATCCATCAGTTTTATTTACGATTCCTGTGTCACTAAAACATCAGTTTCTGAGCGTTAGAGCGTCTGTGGTCCAGTTGGTCGGATACTTGACTTGCAACCGGGAGCCGCGGGTTCGTTCCGGCTACTGGACGTGTACCAATGGGACTCTTTTTTCAGTACGCAACGCTCGTACGGTGAAGGACAACATCGTCATGAAACCCGCACTCCACAAGGTGTGTGAACACTATAACGGCGATGGGCTCACCCCCTGTCACGTTGGGTTAAATACGCTTGGTGAATCGTGGGAACTTGTTTAGCAAGTGCCTCTGCCTACCCCGCTTTGGGATTAAAAGGCGTGGTATTAGACGAAGTAGAGTTAGCAGCCGGCTCGTACGTTTTTTTTTGTTTTTGATCTGAGGGTCAAACTCACAGCTCCAAACCTAAAAAGAGAAGAGAAAGCGAAAAAGAAAATATCAGATACTTAAAAAAAAAGATCCCGGTTTCGATTTCTTTCTAATATAATGTTTATTAAAAATAACCGTAATACAATACATAAACAGGAAAAGTCCTTGCCGAACACAGGTTGCACAGGGGCCGTTTTCCTCTCGTGTATTATTTGCATAATTAAATTTGAACTCATTATCTTGTTAAAAAGAAATCATTGAGATATTACATAATGAACAAACATTATGCAAAATTTGTTTAAAACGACGCAATATAATACCACTTGGTTTGGTACGTAATCTTCGGGTACTGATGGAAGATCAGCGCTGAGAATGTGGTGTTCCACTGGGACTTCCACTGTTTTGGGACCTGGTAAGCAGTCGGGGGAACAACAAAGAACAAAAAAGTGAGTCAAGAAAACGCGTGCGTTTAAAAGAGGCAAAAGCAAGTAGACGCGCACGTCTCTAGAGAATGGCCCGTACAGAGAGAGGTAGGTAGGGCTTGTGGGTGGTGGTGGGCTTGTACCTGAATTAATATGCACTAAACCTAACACTGTATTCCACTAACCTTGTCTTTATTTTTTTATTGCTAGACAACTATTAAAATTGATGATAAGCTGACTTGACAAGGAACATTTTGCTGTCAAATAAAAAGGTCGTAAATAAGTTAATAGGGATTTTTCAAGGTCCCTGTTTCTCTTAGTTATGGCAGATGGCGCTAGTTGTATTAGGGGGACAAGTGTCAACGAAATTACTAACTTCAAGTAGTTCGTATTGAAGGCGACAGTATTTTTTTATTATTTGTAAAAAAGGAGAAGTCTAAATAAAAAATAAATAAATAAATACACTTCACGCCTTTAATCCCAAAGAGAGGTAGGCAGAGGCACTTGCTAAAGCAAGTACCCACGATTCACCAAGCGTTTTTAACCCAACGTGACAGGGGCTGAAGTCTAAATAACCCATCGAAATAATGAAACGCATTAAAACGCACTAAAATATATATAACTGACAGAAGTCCCCCTGTATATCTACTAGCGACATCTAGATAAGAAACTTTTGGAGTTTGATAATTCCCCATTGTTGTCTAGTTTCGTTGGCTACACTATAATAACATCAGAATGATTGTCAAAATACCAATACTTAAAATACAGTTACAACTCTTTACATCACAGGATAATGAACACAGGATTGCCTCTAACCCTCCTCAGATGCAGTTATCCAGTCTTTATTGGGCCATTATCGAATAAATAGTCCTGTAATAGTCTCTATTAACATAGATATAGGTTCTTACAGAGCTCCCGGGTTGATGTAAGGCGCAACTTTGTTCATTGATTAGTGAACCTTTCAGGAGATTGGCTGGAGGGTTTCTAATCACTTTTGCTGATGTTGACTTTTGTTTTTCGACTGTCAAAATAAAATCAAAGGCTTGTCTTTGATTTATTAATGGCATTTTATAAAAAAATAAAAATAAAAATGTATTTATTCAGACAACAGGGGTCCAAAAGGGTTAGTTTACAAAATTTGACTTAAACTATGTTAGTAGGCTATATTTAAAAATGAGGTAATTTTATTTATCATAAATCCGACTAGCGGACAGTCCCCACTGTCGGATATCGCTTTCAGGACGCTGTTGCTGCTGGCGCGAACTCTGTGCAGCAGAGAAGTTGTTTTTTTGCGCATTATAGCGTCAAAGCTATCTACGTCTGCCAGAGCAAACATCGCGGAGGCGCTGCAGAATCGTGGCAGCCTCAACAGAGCCCTGAAGGCGTTATTATATTGAACGCGTAGGGCACTGTAGGCTTTCTTGGTGTAATTGGTCCACAGGCTGCTCGAGTAAAAGGATGTGCAGTATGCTTTGAACAGCGTAATTTTGACTGCATCAGTGCATTTTCCAAATCTATGGACCAACATGTTCGCCCGGACCGACAGTGACCTACGCTCTCTCTCAATGTCGTCATCATCTTTAAGGCTGTCAGTAACGATGTGCCCCAGGTATTTAAACGCGTACACTCTATCCAGCGGTTCGTTGTATAGTTTAATGGGGGGTACTACTTTTGGACTCTTACTGCCAGCCTTAAATATCATAAATTGCGACTTTTTGATATTGTAACGCAAACCATGCGAGGAGGCGTATCTCTCGCAGGCACCGAGCAGAGCTCTAAGCGCGCTGACCGAGGGGGCCAGCAGCACCATATCGTCTGCGTAACTAATGTTATTTACGCACACGTCACCCACGTGGCAGCCGACACGCATGCTACTGAGCTCCCGGATCAGCGCGTCTACGTACAGGTTGAAGAGCTTCGGCGAGGTCAGCCCCCCCTGCCTCACCCCGCACTCCATCCTGTATGGCTCGGAGTATTCGTCCGCCCATCTCACATAGTTCACCTGATTACTATACCAAAACTTAAGCACATCGGTGTAACCGTTTGGTAAACCTATTCCGTCCAGCTTTTGCCAGAGGATGTCGTACGAAACCAGATCGAAAGCTTTGGATAGATCTAAGAAGCAGGCGTACACCGGGGTACGCCTGTCCGTATAGTACTTAACAGTGTGTTTCAGGCCCATTATGGCAGTTTCCGTTGATAGGCACCGCGTGAAACCATGTTGGCAATCGTGAAGCGAAAGATGTTTTTCCAATATCGAGTTAAACACACTGTCAAGCACCTTGGCAATTGTGGTTGCCAAGGAAATCGGTCTGTAGTTCGATCCGTCCGAAACGTCACCAGTTCGGTTCTTAACAATAGGAACCACTGTAGTTCTCATTAAGCTCGCAGGCAGATAGGAATGCGAAATACATAAGTTGAATAAAAGGGCCAATACCCTATGTATGTGTATACCTGCGTGTTTAAAGTGCTCAATGCTGAGACCATCATGACCAGGTGATTTTCCTGTCACCATATTATTTATAATTGTTTTAATTGTTTTGGAGCTGACACATATTGTTAGGTCACGCATAATCTCAGCACCGGGCACGTCAACAGTCGAGGGCCCTAGTGGCGATGAAACCTTAAACTGAGTCCTAAACAGGTTAGCAATTGATCCCGCCTCACTCACCCCACCCACTGTTTCCGGCAGGCCAGGCCTCGCATTTAGCCCATTGGTGGACTTCCAAAACTTTTTAAAGTCACGCTTAGCATGTTGGGAGGCCAAAACATCCATTTTGATTTGATGTTGGTGATTTTGACACCACCTCAGTCTGCCTTTAAAAATCCTTCGACTTTTAATCATGTCGTCATAAACAAGACCTTGTCTCGGTTGCCCATACCATACCCACAACATGAACCTAGACCTAGCCTCCTTGTGCGCCACATCGACGTGCCTATTCCATCCTATTAAGTGTCGCCTGTGTCTACTGCTTACCCTCGTTTGATAAGTATCTACGGCCGCAGCTGATAAAGTAGACACTATGTTGTTATACAAGTCATCAATCACATTCTTATGGCTAGATTCATTACAAAAACCATGGCTACAGTTTGTAACCTGTATAGGAAAGTCTATTAACTTTAAGTGTTTATTACATAGTTCCGTATAAAGTTTTATTTGTTCTTCCGTTCTAAAGCCCCAAGTTACTTTATTATTATTTACATACTTATGACTAGTCTTGGGTGTAACTAAATTTAGGTTACATTCAATCACAATTGGGAAGTGATCCGACCAGTACACGTCATATAAAATCCTCGCGCTACTTATTAACGCAAACGCGGCCTCTGTAACGATGCAGTGATCCAACCACCTCCCTGTCCCGTGCACATCACTCACGAAGGTAAAAGAGTCAGATTTTAGCTTACTCACATCGGCACATATCCAGTTCTGTTCTAAGCAAAAGTCCAGCAGCTCCTTATAAAATGGTTGGCCAGGATGAGCGTTGTAGTCACCTAGTAGGAACACTGATTCACAATCACTCTCTTCAACTATTGCGTTTAAGTAGCTAAGACAATCCGTAAATTCGGTTAGGTTGTCAACACAATCAACTGGCATGTATACACTACACACTACTAAATTTTTATCACCCATTTCAATTTTAATAGCGCATAACCGTGTACTCGAGCACGGTATCACTGAGACACGCGGAAATACACTTTTACGCCAGAGTAGAGCGACCCCTCCGTGGGGGCGGCCCACTAGCACCCCGGCCGTGGTGTCCACCGCCGACACTCCAGTGCTCCCAAACTCTGCGTCAATACTCGCGAGGTACGGTAGGTCGTGTGGTAGCAGCCACGTCTCTTGGAGAGCTACTATATCGGCCGTTTTACACAAATTGCGGATTCCCTCCACTGATCTCTTCACTGATTTACAGTTGAACGAAACGAAATTATTACGTAGTATTATCTTGTTTTTGTCACTATCCATTTTGATTCGAGTTACCAACCGCTGCAGAATCATTTCTGTTTTTCTTGAAATTCACGAAACGCCGAAATAATATACCTTCAGGCCACAACTTATCGTTAAGGAAAAGATGTATTTTAAGGCGAGGGACAAACATTTTAAAAGCGCTGTATCCCCTCTCCCGCCGTTGAGATAGTTTGATTAGTGATATCTTCTCGTTAGTCTGTTTGTATATATGCTCAGATATAGCCTCTTCATTGGTGTCTTTGTGTACGTTTGTTATGAATATGGGTACTTTTTGATCTGCCGATTTAAAACACAGCGTTGGTTTTCCGGATCCTATTTTCTTATTAAGTGGATTACGATTAATGTTCGATTCAAGATTTAGCCTCACAGTTTTATTCTTTTTATATGTGGCCACAGACCATTCACTGTCACGTTCCTTGCCTTTACTATACACTGTATTTTCTGTCGTAGTAGGTTGATAAGACGCAACCAGCACATCACTATAGGTATTGGTGGCGCGCTTGGTAGCTAGCGCGGGTGGTGTGGCGGGCGCGGGGAGCGGCCCGGGTGACGAAGACGCGGGCGGCGGCGGCGGCGGCTGCGGCCGGTCGGGTGACTCATCCCGCGCACTGGAAACCTTGATCGTAGGCGGCGGCGGCGACCGTTGAATCGCACAGCTGTTCGTTTCTACCCTCAAGTTATCGGATGATATTATTGGACTATCCGGAGATTCCCTATTTAAAGGGTACTGAATTCCCATTGGGCCACTATCAACATCAGAGTCATTACTTAATAAGAATGCGCCTCGCCGTCGGTTAGTATTAACATTTGAGAAATTGTTAACTAATGAGGCGGACTTCAAATTATCCAATTCGGTTCTTAGTTGTTGAAGATCTTGCGAGGTAGCATACGTATTTTGGATCAACTTCAATTCATTTCTCAATACAAGTATGTCTTTCAACAATTTCGATGCATCCACATAATCGAATGTTACAGGAGGTAATTTGTTCAAGTTTCTTGCTACAAAAATAGGGGTTATGTCAGGGTCGGTTTGCTTGAAAAGACCTATGATATCCTCTACATCTCTTCGCAGCTTGCCCTCGCCTTTTCTTGTGATTCTTCGCACGCTTTCGGGCATGGATTCAAACAGCAACGTTTTTGCCTCTGATATTTCTTCAACCGAATAATATGATGAGCATATACGATATATACTTTCCTCGTCCATGACCTGGATTTTATTTTGAATAAAAGCTAGGGCCTCCGATATCACAACATTGCAATTAGCACACTTCACTATATTGATCGACATCGTAAATAAATAGGTACGTTAAACATCAGACTGTACACAACACGATACGCACAGGTAGTGATACGCAACGCTACGCGTGCACATTCAACGGCGCACCGCGCGAGACTTCATATTTATTAAAGAAAAAATATTCAAGTTATTTTGTTTGTCTGAATACATAACCATAGTCTTTTTAGCTAATATCACGATGATGACGTAGGGCAGAGTTATTATTTGATAAGTTTGATGTATATAATATATATTATCTTATTGTTCTGATGGATCAATGGTAAAAATTACTATATTGTAGGGAATCTATGACCTATCAAGACTGGTAGGGTGGTCGTTTCCTATAAAAAGGCGATTCGAGGGTGAAACCAGTTCACTTCTCGGTCGGACTTCGGTGCGAGCGGAGCTACTGTCGGTATCTGTCGGTGTGATCTGGTACCCATTTGTCATTTATAACTTGCCTATGTATTTCTTTGTGTTTAGTGTAGAAGTGTTTTCGTTCTTTCTTTGTAATTTTAAATTATGTTGAAATTGTAAGAATTGTGATTAAAGTCTAGGTTGTTTACTAATTGTTTTTTTTTATTTAAAATCATCTTCTGACCTAAAATCAGAAGTGGGATTCCAATCCAAGCATTCGCCTGCATTGTTTTGCCATCCATTTCCATTGTTTGAGAAAGAACGAAATCAAAACTACCCTGAATATTTTTTTTTCTTTTTTTTTTCTTTGCATTATTTTACTGCATTTCATTGTTTGTGTGTGAGTGAGCCATGCCTAAAGGGCGCAGTTCGCGTAGCAAAACAAGGGACAGATCGCATCGACGCCATCGTCGATCGCGTTCGACATCGAGACAACGTTTGCGTGTATGCTCGCGTGCTCGTTCGCGTTCCAATTCCAGAGATGTGTCTCGCTCTCGAACACGTGGTCGGCCGCAGTTACGAGATTCGTCTAGGGATAGATCGCGTAGGCATAGGCGTTCCGAATCTCGTTCACATACGCGTCACCGCTCGACACCACCGCCGACGGGTACGCATTTAGCGGTGGGCCCTGTAACACCCGAAGATCGGTCTCAGAGTCCCAGCGTGCGTACGTTAGACGCTATTTTGTCACGCCTGGAAGCTATTGAAAATAATTTCACTACTACCCTCGGAAATAACTCGGACGTTTCTGCGCCGCCGCCGCCGCCGTTTCCGTCAATAACTACGCAAGATATTGTAGACGCGATCCAACCGATTACTGCAGTAAGATCACAGAACTACTACGTGTCCAACTTCGACCCAACCATTAACGACATAGATTCATGGTGTGACGAGGTAGATCGCGCAATTAACCAATCACTGGACGGACAAAGAGTGTTTGTCACGCGTTGCGGGTTGTTTGAAAGGCGACGCAAAGGTGTGGTTAAATGAGTGGGTCACGAATGATCGTTCGTGGACCAACTTTAAACAGGAGTTTAGACCTCTTTGCCCTAGAAAACTAGACTATGCTAATATACTGTTCGAGACAATGAACGCAACATCTGACAAGTACTCTTCGTATGCCGAATATGCACGGCGAACTATTCTACGTCTTCGTATAGTAAAGGGCCTCAGTAGTGAGCTATTAACTCAAATTGTTGTACGCGGTATAAATGATGCACAGATTCGAGCTGCGGCAGCAAATGCTGAACTGACCCCCGAAACTATAGTTTCCTTCTTAGCCATTTATACAAAGCCTAGCCAACTTCTCGGTAGTGCAAGGACGACCACCAAAGCTGCAGTACCTCAGTTTCATAATAAAAAGCGGTTTGTCGATCGGCCAAACTCATCGCAGCCTCGTTGTTTTAATTGTAACCAAATTGGTCACCGAAGTTTCAACTGTACAAAGAAAACTAAGCAATCGTCATCAGAACCTAGCGTAGTTACTTGCACGTTCTGCAAAAAAATAGGTCATACGGAGGAAAAGTGCTTTGCTAAGGAAAGGTCGGCGACGCGAAACGCGCATAACGTGAACTATTGCAGTGACCACAGAGGGAACGACAGGAGGAAGGACATTACGACCGCTGTAGTACAAGGTATTCCTGTGGATGTGCTCATTGACAGTGGGGCGCATGATGTGTCACTGATATCCTCGGATGTTGTGAAACACTTTTCATGCAGTCATAAGCCCATCGAGTGCAGTTTGAAAGGCCTCATTGAAGCGAAATCGTATGTCACTCTGACTGTTGAGCTAAGCGACATTTCACTTGAGGCTGATTTTGTAGTCGTCCCGGCGACCTGTATGTCGACACCTATAATAATTGGTACGGATATTCTGAACAGGGACGGCATCACGTATGTTAGGTCGAACAACAGACACATTCTCATGCATACGGATAACAAACAAACAGAGGTTTTTACGGCTGAGACTATGCACACACAAATTAATACGCCCCTTCAGGGAACAGAACGCGAATCTTTAATGCAAGTAATAAACGAATTTTCGGAATTCTTTATTACGGGCACTGCCAGCACGACGGTGACTACGGGAGAAATGCAAATTAATGTAACTAGTAATGTACCT
>SJJU01004341.1:0-29015 GCA_012932125.1 Conopomorpha cramerella | reverse complement strand
AGAGACTCCGGAACGGACCAGATCTCAACCGAGTCAAAGGCCTTCTCATAGTCCATGAATGCTAGACACAGGGGCAGGTTATACTCTTCAGTTTTCTCTATGATCTGCCTTTTTCTTTAATTAATTTAAAACCATTCTTGGGGAAAATGCATCGGTATCTGTTAGATAGGTACAGTGATTTCGTGAGTCCTCTATTATTTGTCACTTTCGCTAATTCGTAACGTCAATTACTTAAAAATATTTAATTCGTCAATATCCCTAACTTACAACAACGGTGAGGTTACGTGGGACTCGAACTCACTAAAACCCCACGGTGACCACTCGTGCGTTATTTTTCCCTAACGTCATTTTGACTGATTCGTCAATGGTTGTTTTATGTTATACCAACTGTACTAGTCATGCTCAAATAAGGGTGATACATTAATAAAGACATATGGTTTGCCCTTGAGTGTTGCAGTGATTTTATTATCTAACTTCTGAATAATTATTTCTGTTTAATAAAGTCAAAATAACTATTAGTGCAATTTCGTATAGGTTGAAGAGCATTTTTCGGTAGTTCGGGCGTATCGAGAGGATGGATGAAAACTGGATCACGAAAGAAATGTACTTACAAGAACGTGGTGGAAGGTCGAGTCGGTAGGGCAAGCCTAAAAGTACATTCCTTGATTAAGTTCGCGATGTCCTTAAGGAGGCTGGCGTACTGACTACATGAATGTAGGTATGAAGAGATGTACGGAAAAGATTTGCCAGGATCGTGACAAGCCTGTGATCTCTGCCCACCTCTCTAGGACACGGGCGTGACGTAGGTATATAATAATTACAGTATTTATGTATTAATATAAAAAATACACTTCACGCCATCATAATGTCTATCTTCTGATAGTCGGGCAGGTGATCCGCGAACGCTCCTAGAGCGTTTATCAGCGACTCTTGCATTATCATAGCATAGCTTCTCGTCTCCTAAAGCGGGGTAGGCAGAGGCACTTGCTAAGAAAATGTCCACGGTATTACGCCCGATATATTAATATAATTGCTTACAAAACATGCAGCTCGGTAATTGAAACCGCCTATTTAAAGTTACATCATACAACATATACTATTTGCTATTTTAAAATTTAAGGCTCAATGTACTTGAAACCGAAACAGTTGCTCACATTGTATCAAGCACAAGTTCGATCGTGTATGGAATACTGCTCTCATCTTTGAGGTGGATCAGTGAAATACCAACTTGAGGCTCTGGAGGCAATAGAAAGGCGTTCTGGAAGGCTCATAGGTGACGACAGGCTGTTTGATGCTCGGTTACAAAGCCTAGAGCATCGCCGCAAGGGTGCGAGCCTATCTGTCTTCTATCGGGTGCGTTTCGCAGAGTGTGCTATGCAACTGCATAGCACACCATCACATACAACTGTATAACCTAATACCCCATCGCGTTTTTAGAATAGTAAAACCAGGAAAACGGCAAAACGTCATCCACACCAGGTGGATTTACCACCAACCAAACCAAACGGTTTGCGTCTACTTTCATAGTGCGAACCGCCAGGACGTGGAATGATTTGCCGGAGGCTGTGTTTCCTGCGCAGTACAGTCTGGTCAGGTCTACAAGTCGCAGGTAAATATGTACCTAATAAACAAGTGTGCTCCATCGTAGACCACATCGGTGCTTAGCATCAGGTAGGAGATAGTGGTCCAACGTTTGTTTATTGTGTTTTTAAAAAAAATAACATTATCAACATTTTCAACCTTGCACTCGGAACTCGCATGTTGTAGATCTACGACCAGATTCTTGGCCGTCTGTATAAACCTTCTCTATTTTTCTAACACAAAAAGGATTTTGCGCTAAACCGCGCATTGAGGGACGGACATAGAGTTCCTAATTGACTATAGAACTCTACAAATATTTTTTTTTATTTGGAACGGTAAATCAGATTATATTTATGCCTGGATGGTCCTCCAACAGGCCCACGTCTATCTGTAAAAGACGGCGAGAGCACATTATCGGAGGTAGGCACAAGTCCGATCGTTGTAGCGAGTCTTGCATTGGGGCAGGTCTGTGTCCAGCAGTGGACGTCAATGTGCTGACTGGCTCGCCGACCAAACCCTATTTAATCATCTGGCTGATGAGATCGACAGTACTCTCACTGGTGTAAATAAGCACTTAAAAAGCAGTTGTGTAAGGACTATATTTTAATTCAACGTATTTATGACACATCCAAGTTACAATTATTCTTGGCACAGCGAAATAATGTTCATTATCGTATTGCACCGAACTTAAATCACCAGACTACGGAGAAGATTCTTGGAACCTCCGAAGATCACACTGGTGACACTCCCGAACTTTGTCCTGGAAGATTTCAAGTTGCTAACAAACAAGGTGCCTAACAGTAAACTCACGACCACGTGAGGTGGATAAACCTTTGGAGACACCAGCCTCTCCACTTCTTGCATGACAAAAATTGAGGCTTAGAAAATTGAGAAATCTCCACTTCGTCAAAATTTCAAAGAAGTAAAAACATTGTTCTACATAATTATGGTGTTATATGTACCAACTAGTACCATGCTCGTACTAACTTTTCGTATAAGGAAACACTGAAAAATGCAACATGGTCCAGCCATCCTGACGCACACCTTTTTTCCGCAATTGGCGTGAACTCTACTTTTTTCGGTTATTTTCTCTCGGATAAAATAACCGAAAAAGCATTTTTCGAATCAGACGTTTCCTTAGTAGGTAAACCTAGCTCAAAATTCATAAAATTCCGTTCCCAGATAATTTTTGCGTAAAATTCAATTGTCAGGTTTAGTAGGTATATCATGCTTCAAATTGTAAGGATGTACATACATAGATAGGCACGGAGTACTATAGAGTAATCCATTTTTCACCCCTTAGAACGTAGGTAATATTTTGTAAGATCAAAGTTCAGTGACTGCCGAGTTTCCGTCTGTTCTGAGTAAATATGGTCGTGTCTTAGTTGCATTGCACTGATGGCATTATAATTCCATCGTATAGGTAACCTACCATGATTTCACTATCACTTAATGATAGTTATCAATTAAAATAGCCATTTGCTCCTTGCGATTTCACTTTGTTTAGGAAAGTTGTTTAACTACCCACTGTTCTTACGTGTACACGTATGAAGATAATCATACTTATAATATGCGCATAGGTGGGTTAGATTGTTAGTGGAAACATATTCCATAGATAGTCGAGTGCTGCAAAGGATCTTTCGGAGCATGATTAAGATTTTTTTTAACCACCCTCACATCGCATTCATTCCATGTTAAGTAGCTACAGCACATGTGTTATGGAATTCAGACAATACATTTTCCTTATATTTTATTACATTACATGCATACATTTTCCAATTATTTTTCCTTTTAAATACATACCTTTTAAATATTATATAAATAAAACACCCAAACACATCCGACAAGTACTTAAAAGCTCATCACCTGTCAGCGGTGGGAATCGAACCCATGACCTTACGGAATAGAGGCAGACATGCTGACCACTAAACCAACAGGCCCGCCACTAACCGAAATATTACACATACATACTCGTATTATGCATGAACTGTATTTTTTCATTTTATTTTATTTTTGAAATCGGCTTGCTTTGTGCAAAATAATTAATGCATTAATACTTTGATAAAAACTAATATGCTGTTGTTTACGGAATAATAATATATCCATTCGAATTAATCTAATATATAAAATTCTCGTGTCACAGTTTTCGTTGCCATACTCCTCCGAAACGGCTTTACCGATTTTCACCAAATTTTATATGCGTATTCAGTAGGTCTGAGAATCGGCTACTATCTATTTTTTTATCCACCTGCCAGTTGTATTTCTCCCAATACACGGGGTACAAAGGCAACTTATTATGGCAAAACAAATGTTTGCCGGGACAGCTAGTAATACTATATAAAAACACCCTGGACCATAAAATTATGTACGGAAATTACGAAACAGTTTCTTTTACTAGCTTATAAAAAAAATGTTGTCAACTATGTAGATTTTTAAAAAGTTCATGCTGCTTAATTTACTTGCGACTAGAACCCACAACGTCTGGTTGTAAGTCAAAGTAAGCCGCTAATTTTCGTAGATTGCTAGATAAAAAAATGCGTACTGAGCAAGCTTTCCATCAATACATAATGTACACATAAAGGTAGGTAGGTTAGGTACTTACTTAGGACTTACTTGAGTTGAAAAGCTCATGATTAAAAAGACATGTCTAAATCAATAATTCTGGTCTCAGCTCGTCGACTTCTTTATACGAGTATAACCCACCGGTAATTAAACTTAAGGCATAGTTACCTACTTAGAAGAAAATATTTAAAAAAATATACTGACATTTCCTTTAGGTACGTGTACAAAATACAAAATTGTCAAATTACATATTTACTTACTTTAAGGCAGACATTAGACACTCATGCAATCGTCATTCAATTCCATCAGTCATGATTTATGGAATGACTACTAATACTAATTCAAACATCATTCACTACATTAGACGATAGGAAATCCGTCAATCACAATCATGACTGTGGTAAAACTGAGATCAAAACGTATCGTCTAATGTCTGCCTTGATAAACGTAAGTACTATATTACTGCTTTGATTATACAGGAATAGGTGTGCATCGGTGAAAGTTGCAGGTTGAAGGGAGCACGTAGTGAGCCAAGATTGAAAAGCGGCATGCTTCGGTGGTTTTGCGGCATACTGGAGAGATATGGATGAAAGTCGATTGACGAAAAGAGATTAATAGGATGTAATGCGCCGGTGTGAGTAGGGAGGTCGCCCCAGCAAGGGACAATAAAGACCAGATTCGGTGATGTTCCTGACGATAGTGGCGTGAAAATACTCGAAACCGGAGGTCATGTATGAAAAGATGTATGAATGTAGATGCAGCGAAAGGGGTATGTCAGGACCGTGACAAATGGAGATCTGTAGTCTCTGCCTACCCCTCTGGGAGACAGGCGTGAAGTGTATGTATGTATGTTGATGTACAGATCGTTCACAGTTATTATTGTCTTTGACAGACGTCAATACGTACACGCCAGCCGCGGCTGCCGACTGTAACAGCCAGAGGCAAAATAACTGTCAAAGGTCTGTACGGTGGGCCAAGAAAGTGGTCTATCAGTTTTGATAACACTTCCTGTGTCACTAAAACATCAGTAAGGTAGAGTTGTTGTATTGTATCAAGCAAAATTAACCTCAATGTCTAACTCTCTTAGGGTGGTAGAGGAGATTCTTAGCCTACTCTACGTGTCATGTATTTATACATTGTCAGTTTTGTCAACAAAATTCGTAAGCTGGAAGAAATGGGTTTCAGCGATAAGGTAGGCGCTATCTTATCGCTAAAAACCTAGTACAATAAAGTAGTCATTCGTTTATTGTACCTTGAGTGACGGCAAGAACTTAAGTGTCATCAATACGTGGTATCGTATCAAACAAAATCGTCTCGCGCTGTCTGCCTGTGTGTATGATTAATAACTTTAAAACGGCGCAACGAATTTTGATGCGGTTTTCTTGAATAGCTACAGTGCTTTTAGAGGAAGATTTATATGTAGGTACAATCATGAAGTTTATCAATTTTTTTTATTTAATAAATAGGTACATATGTAATATAATTTGCTTTAGATTTAGTTAGTTTAACAGTCTTTTTCACTTTTATAAAATAAGGAGGACCTACTAATATGTATTAAAAATGTATTAACTAGATCCTTAAATACTTCTCAGTAGATCCATAATGTAAAACAATGGATCTACAAAGAAAAATATATCTCACTAGATACATTATGGATCTGGGCATTGGATCTACTGAGAGTAAAGACATATAATAGCAGAGAAACACTGTTAATCACAGCTATACTCTATTAATCCAGACAAGCCCTGGCCTTAACTAATAAGCTCAAAGATAACTCCCGAGTGTCGCTAAACAGAATCGCTCATGTGTTATTACTTACAAACTCGATAATATATGAGATTGTGATAATAAAATTGCTTTCCGACCGCTCGAAATCTAGAATTATCTTTAAAACTAGTAATTTTATAATGAACGGACTCGAACTGAAATTATCGACACGAGCTTTCTTCTCTTGCCTGATTATGCAACATATTTTACAGCATTACTTAGCAGGTTTTACCTTGAGCTAGTACCGAAGTTGTATATAAATGAGAAATAAATAGATTCACGCCTTATCTCAAAGGAGGCTGGATACATACATACATACACATCACGCCTGTCTCCCAGAGGGGTAGGCAGAGACTACAGATCTCCATTTGTCACGGTCCTGACATACCCCTTTCGCTTCATCTACATTCATACATCTTTTCATAAATGACCTCCGGTTTCGAGTACTTTTCACGCCACCTTCGGTCAGGACAACACCAATCTGGTCTTTATATGTCCTTCTGGGGCGACCTCTACTCACCCGGCCCATTACATCACCCTTATAAATCTCTTTCGTCAATCGACTTTCATCCATTCTCTCCATATGCCCCAACCACCGAAGCATGCCCTTTTCAATCTTGGTCACTACGTCTTCCTTCAAACCGCAACTTTCCCTTATCACACTATTCCTTATCCTGTCATTCAATGTCACGCCTTTCATGCTCCGCGATGACCGCATTTCTACGGCATTGACTTTACTTTTATGCTTCTTCTGCCATACCCAAGGTGCCAGTAAAGCGTCATGGACAGCCAATCTTGCCTTTTTGAACATGAATCTGGATACTAGCTAACAAAACGCCGACAATTCATCAATCGTACCTTATCGCGATAAACGTAGAGCGCATCGCCGTTAGAGGGTTCGCATTTCGTAGGGTTGGGTGGTAGTCTACATTGTGTGTTGTTGTTATGATGTGCTCCTATGGCACCCCAGAGGTGCAGAGGGCCTTGACAATATCACGCCACCCCTTCCTGTCCTCAGCAACGCTCCTGGCCTCACTCCTGCAGCACGCAGTTCACTCTCGACATGTCGGTCGGCGCCATGAATGAACTCTTGCCGTTTGGAGGTCGCCACTCGAAAGCGATACTGGCATTATTCGATGCTCCTCTACGAATTGTGTGGCCTATCCATCTGCATCTCCTAGATGATAGATCAATATTGCGTCTTCGGCCAGTAGATACGAAAAATCGACCTGAGGGACTTATTGATGAAAACTTGTAGTTTGTGTGTCAAGCCCTTCGTTATTCTCCACGTCTCACAACCGAAGAATAACACAGACTTCACTATGGAATTGAAGAGAAAGATTTTGATACGTCGAGTGAGGACATTTGACTCCCAGATTAGTCGAAGTTGGGCGAACGAAACGTCTATATTGTAATTAACATTTAAAAAAGACACTTCCCGGCTTTTAGTCCCTAGGTGGAGTACACGGAGGCACTTGGTAGGCAAATAATAGCCAGTATATAATAGCCAGTACCTCTCATGCAAAGCTTTTACATCGTGGGCTACCACAAGGATCGATCCTAAGCCCGCTGTTGTTCATTTTGTACAGTGCGGATATCACCGACACAATAAAAACTTTAATTACGTCCAGTCTTCCCTCACAGATTGATTACATTGTAGCCAATGTTAACGAGGACCTAGAACGAATAGCTAAATGGTCGGATAGAAGCTGTCTGGTGTTGAACCCGGGCAAGTCAAAATTCATGATCCTAGGAACCAAGTTCCAAATCCTCAAAGCTATTGATGCAATGACTTCCAAAAATATTTCAATCGGGGAACAAGCAATAGAGAGGGTGGAGGTAGCGAAGAAGCGAGTCTTACTTGATAGCGACAAACATATATTGAATGTGGTAACTGCTTCTACCGCCTCACCCTTTACAATATTCGCGATTACCGTGAACACTGTGAACAGTGTGACACGCAAATCAACACTATGGTAACACATATACATGCCAGGAAAATAGGCAGGTGATGCATTCCATTAGCATTTACATAGCAGATAAGCATTACTTTTTTATTGAAATGAAATGAAATTCTTATACAAGTGGCACTGTCCTCCAGTAACTGGAGTCAAGACGGACAACAGTGGCCGTCAGTATCAACTATTCCCGTCTTGACTTATTGGAAAATGGTAATAAAAGGCAACATTCCTAGACAAGTATGATGTCTGTGTAATTGAACCTAAGTACTAATGTAACTCCGACTATAATAAAATTACCTACAGTCCTGAACGGTGGCCATTAAATGATGGATAATGGACAAAAAGTAAATAAAATAACATTAGACGCATTCTCACCAGTTCAAACTTGCAGATTTTGAGTAAATACATTTTTCTTATAATATAATAGAATACATTGTATGTTGTAAGCTTGTATGTCAATTACCAATATTATTAATATTACGGTAGGTAAATTTGTAACTACTAATACACCCCGTAGATGTATTAGCAGCTATATTCAATGTATTATACGGGTAATTGTTGATGTGTGAATCTAGTGATCAAGTCCAGGGCCCACACCGGCTGGTCAGTAGGCACCATGTGTCCGGCGTGTCTGACGAGCACCTCCACCAGTCTCCCTCCACGCTTCATGTAGCCGGCCACGTCAGAACCCACCTTCCAAATTATTCGATCTGCCGATTTGTATTCTTCCGCACCAGTGAAGTTCAGGTGTTGTATGTAGTTCACGGTCAAAGGGTACGCCACAATGATGTCCAATTGTCCGTTGTAGATCAATACGTCGTAGTAGTCCAACAGTTCGGATATCCAAGGTGTGACAGACTGCATCATGTCTTCAGTCAAGTAATCATATACAGTATCATTCTCACTGTTAAATTCCAGCTGACCCACATGTATTAATCGACGGATCGCAGTTTTGTTTATCGCTGTTGTATAATTGTCTAAATCTATGTCTTTATCTTGAAGGAGGAAATTGTATGGACTAATATGACCATATGTTTCATTTATATAATCTGACAGTAACGAACTGTTGTTGTAGGCTAACTTCCAGTCTTGATTATTGATAGCATTTATTGTTTCTTTTTCAAATTTTTGTAGATTCTTGGATTGGTTCACGTCAATAAGGCCTAGTTGATATAAATATTTCGAATATTCCGACTGGTGCACTGGATCACTGAACCCGTTACCAATAGCTAAACCTGTAAGGTTCATCTTTACCTTTGCTGAAGGGTTTTTCGTGTGAATCATATAAGATAATGCCGGCACATATTTCCCCGCATAGGATTCCCCTGAAATGAACAATTTCTTCTTTTGAAGCTCCGGAAAGAGTTGAAAGAACTGGCTGAGTGCCTCGTGCAAGTTTTCAGCGACATGTGTTTCATTGGTACTGTATCCCTGGGAATTGTTGGTGTAGCTGAAGCCAGCCCCAACTGGATTGTCAATGTATATAACGTGATGGTTTATAGCCCAGTTCACAGTCCTCTTTTCCAGGTTATCATTTTTGTTATTTTGTATTGGGCCATTTTCAGACAAGAGCCCAAACATGGAGGACGCGCCAGGTCCTCCCTGAAGCCATAAAATCACTGGAGCATCAGCGCTGGTGTTAGATGCGGGAAAGTACCAGAAGAACATGTTGGAATCATACTTTTTGTCCACAGTGAAGAACCCGGAGTAACTCTGGAGTTCAGGTATTTGCGGCAGAATAACTTTTGACAATTTCCTTCCTTCGTCAATACGGTCTCCCTCTATGTATGGAGTGAGGATTAGAGGCTGATCAGATTTACCTTCATCCAAATATTCATATGGTATTGGAGCCATGTTTCGACGACACTGAACAAAACCACATGACAAATAAAGTAAGCAGAATAAAATAATTTGTCTGCATTGTATTTGATCCATTGGAAACGTATTGTAGAGATGTACGGAATATTATGGTCTGTTTATCAGTTTTACGAAAATGCTACTGGCAAGTTAGGTGGTTATTTTGTAATGTTCCAACATTGAGTCCAACAGTGATTTTTATGTACGGGTGTTAACCTACATTTACTTACCTCCGTTTACTTATTAACATTGTAGATAAAGAATATCTGTTTGTTTGTAATTTGCTACTTTTTGCTGTTTATATTTATTTCTCCATAAATCTCTCTTGTATATCTGGCTCTTATATCAAGTAAGATAATACTCCCGTAACTATGAATGTTATAGTCTATCAAGTCCGGGATTGCCGGGAACGGAACAAACTAGATGAAGCACGGGTAACATCGCAAGACACAATTCCTGTATCATACTTAGTACAATTAATAAGCGCAGTCACCGCTGAACGCGTACATTTGGAAATTTTTGGGCTGTTCACAAACGAATGCAAAATGCCACACTCAGACTAAACATAAATCGCCACATAACATAGTCACCTCCTACGACATGCCAGGAAAATAGGCAGGTGATGCATTCCATTTGCATTTACATAGCAGATAAGCATTACTTTTTTATTGAAATGAAATGAAATTCTTATACAAGTGGCACTGTCCTCCAGTAACTGGAGTCAAGACGGACAACAGTGGCCGTCAGTATCAACTATTACCGTCTTGACTTATTGGAAAATGGTAATAAAAGGCAACATTCTTAGACAAGTATGATGTCTGTGTAATTGAACCTAAGTACTAATGTAACTCCGACTAAAATAAAATTACCTACAGTCCTGAACGGTGGCCATTAATTGATGGATAATGGACAAAAAGTAAATAAAATAACATTAGACGCATTCTCACCAGTTCAAACTTGCAGGTTTTGAGTAAATACATTTTTCTTTCTTAAAAACAATAACAAATATCTTTGCTGAATACATTGTATGTTGTAAGCTTGTATGTCAATTACCAATATTATTAATATTACGGTAGGTAAATTTGTAACTACTAATACACCCCGTAGATGTATTAGCAGCTATATTCAATGTATTATACGGGTAATTGTTGATGTGTGAATCTAGTGATCAAGTCCAGGGCCCACACCGGCTGGTCAGTAGGCACCATGTGTCCGGCGTGTCTGACGAGCACCTCCACCAGTCTCCCTCCACGCTTCATGTAGCCGGCCACGTCAGGACCCACCTTCCAAATTATTCGATCTGCCGATTTGTATTCTTCCGCACCAGTGAAGTTCAGGTGTTGTATGTAGTTCACGGTCAAAGGGTACGCCACAATGATGTCCAATTGTCCGTTGTAGATTAATACGTCGTAGTAGTCCAACAGTTCGGATATCCAAGGTGCGACAGACTGCATCATGTCTTCAGTCAAGTAATCATATACAGTATCATTCTCACTGTTAAATTCCAGCTGACCCACATGTATTAATCGACGGATCGCAGTTTTGTTTATCGCTGTTGTATAACTGCTTAAATCTATGTCTTTATCTTGAAAGAGGAAATTGTATGGACTAATATGACCATCTGTTTCATTTATGTACTGTAACATTGATGACCTGATGTCGAAGGCTGACTCCCAGTCTAGTTTATTGATAGCAGTTACTAAATTTTTTTCAAATGTTTGTAGATTCTTGGCTTGTTTCACGTCAATAAGGCCTAGTTGGTATAAATATTTCGCATATTCCGACTGGTGCAGTGGATCACTGAGCCCGTTACCAATAGCTAAACCGGTAAGGTTCATCTTTATCTTTGCTGAAGGGTTTTTCGTGTGAATCATATACGATAACGCCGGCACATACTTCCCTGCATAGGATTCACCTGAAATGAACAATTTCTTCTTTTGAAGCTCCGGAAAGAGTTGAAAGAACTGGCTGAGTGCCTCGTGCAAGTTTTCAGCGACATGTGTTTCGTTGGTACTGTATCCCTGGGAATTGTTGGTGTAGCTAAACCCAGTCCCAACTGGATTGTCAATGTATATAACGTGATGGTTTATAGCCCAGTGCACAGTTCTCTTTTCTAGGTTATCATTTTTGTTAATTTGTATTGGGCCATTTTCAGACAAGAGCCCAAACATGGAGGACGCGCCAGGTCCTCCCTGAAGCCATAAAATCACTGGAGCATCAGCGCTGGTGTTAGATGCGGGAAAGTACCAGAAGAACATGTTGGAATCATACTTTTTGTCCACAGTGAAGAACCCGGAGTAGCTCTGGAGTCCAGGTATTTGCGGCAGAATAACTTTTGACAATTTCCTTCCTTCGTCAATACGGTCTCCCTCTATGTATGGAGTGAGGATTAGAGGCTGATCAGATTTACCTTCATCCAAATATTCATATGGTCTTGGAGCCATGTTTCGACGACACTGAACAAAATCACATGACAAATAAAGTAAGCAGAATAAAATAATTTGTCTGCATTGTATTTGATCCATTGGAAACGTATTGTAGAGATGTACGGAATATTTTGCTCTGTTTATCAGTTTTACGAAAATGCTACTGGCAAGTTTGGTGCTTATTTTGTAATGTTCCAACATTGAGTCCAACAGTGATTTTTATGTACGGGTGTTAACCTACATTTACTTACCTCCGTTTACTTATTAACATTGTAGATAAAGAATATCTGTTTGTTTGTAATTTGCTACTTTTTGCTGTTTATATTTATTTCTCCATAAATCTCTCTTGTATATCTGGCTCTTATATCAAGTAAGATAATACTCCCGTAACTATGAATGTTATAGTCTATCAAGTCCGGGATTGCCGGGAACGGAACAAACTAGATGAAGCACGGGTAACATCGCAAGACACAATTCCTGTATCATACTTAGTACAATTAATAAGCGCAGTCACCGCTGAACGCGTACATTTGGAAATTTTTGGGCTGTTCACAAACGAATGCAAATGCCACACTCAGATAAACCAATAAATCGCCACATACAATAGCTTCACCTTCCTACGACATGCCAGGAAAATAGGCAGTCTGATGCATTCCATTTGCATTTTACATAGCAGACTAAAGCATCATACTTTTTTATTGAAATCGAATTTAGAAATTCTTTATACAAGTGGCCACTGTCCTCCAGTAAACTGGAGTCAAGACGGACAAACAGTGGCCGTCAGCTTATCAAACTATCTTACCGTTCTTGACTTTTGGAAAAATGGTAACATAAAAGCGGAAACATATCCTAGATAAAGTATATGTCTGTGTAATTGAACCCTACAGTACATAATGTAACTCCGAACTTAAAATAAATTACCATACCAGTCCTGAACGGTGGCACAATTCAAATGATGGATTAAAACGGAAAAAGGAAATTCAAAATTAACATTACACGCATTCCTCAACCAGTTCAACTGCCAGGTTTTTGAGTAAACTTCACATTTTCTTCTAAAAAATAACAAATTATCATAATTGGCTGGCAAATTTGTATGTTGTAACAGCTCTGTATGATCAATTTACAAAATTATCTCAATCATTTACGGTAGGTAATTCTTGATACACATACTAATACACCCCTTAGATGTATTAGTAGCATATATTCAATGTATTTATACGGCGTAATTGTTGATGTGTACAAATCTAGTGATCAAGTCCAGGGCCCACACCGGACTGGTCAGATAGGCCACCATGTGTCCGGCGTGTCTGACGAGCACCTCCACCAGTCTCCCTCCACGCTTCATGTAGCCGGCCACGTCAGGACCCACCTTCCAAATTATTCGATCTGCCGATTTGTATTCTTCCGCACCAGTGAAGTTCAGGTGTTGTATGTAGTTCACGGTCAAAGGGTACGCCACAATGATGTCCAATTGTCCGTTGTAGATTAATACGTCGTAGTAGTCCAACAGTTCGGATATCCAAGGTGCGACAGACTGCATCATGTCTTCAGTCAAGTAATCATATACAGTATCATTCTCACTGTTAAATTCCAGCTGACCCACATGTATTAATCGACGGATCGCAGTTTTGTTTATCGCTGTTGTATAACTGCTTAAATCTATGTCTTTATCTTGAAAGAGGAAATTGTATGGACTAATATGACCATCTGTTTCATTTATGTACTGTAACATTGATGACCTGATGTCGAAGGCTGACTCCCAGTCTAGTTTATTGATAGCAGTTACTAAATTTTTTTCAAATGTTTGTAGATTCTTGGCTTGTTTCACGTCAATAAGGCCTAGTTGGTATAAATATTTCGCATATTCCGACTGGTGCAGTGGATCACTGAGCCCGTTACCAATAGCTAAACCGGTAAGGTTCATCTTTATCTTTGCTGAAGGGTTTTTCGTGTGAATCATATACGATAACGCCGGCACATACTTCCCTGCATAGGATTCACCTGAAATGAACAATTTCTTCTTTTGAAGCTCCGGAAAGAGTTGAAAGAACTGGCTGAGTGCCTCGTGCAAGTTTTCAGCGACATGTGTTTCGTTGGTACTGTATCCCTGGGAATTGTTGGTGTAGCTAAACCCAGTCCCAACTGGATTGTCAATGTATATAACGTGATGGTTTATAGCCCAGTGCACAGTTCTCTTTTCTAGGTTATCATTTTTGTTAATTTGTATTGGGCCATTTTCAGACAAGAGCCCAAACATGGAGGACGCGCCAGGTCCTCCCTGAAGCCATAAAATCACTGGAGCATCAGCGCTGGTGTTAGATGCGGGAAAGTACCAGAAGAACATGTTGGAATCATACTTTTTGTCCACAGTGAAGAACCCGGAGTAGCTCTGGAGTTCAGGTATTTGCGGCAGAATAACTTTTGACAATTTCCTTCCTTCGTCAATACGGTCTCCCTCTATGTATGGAGTGAGGATTAGAGGCTGATCAGATTTACCTTCATCCAAATATTCATATGGTCTTGGAGCCATGTTTCGACGACACTGAACAAAATCACATGACAAATAAAGTAAGCAGAATAAAATAATTTGTCTGCATTGTATTTGATCCATTGGAAACGTATTGTAGAGATGTACGGAATATTTTGCTCTGTTTATCAGTTTTACGAAAATGCTACTGGCAAGTTAGGTGCTTATTTTGTAATGTTCCAACATTGAGTCCAACAGTGATTTTTATGTACGGGTGTTAACCTACATTTACTTACCTCCGTTTACTTATTAACATTGTAGATAAAGAATATCTGTTTGTTTGTAATTTGCTACTTTTTGCTGTTTATATTTATTTCTCCATAAATCTCTCTTGTATATCTGGCTCTTATATCAAGTAAGATAATACTCCCGTAACTATGAATGTTATAGTCTATCAAGTCCGGGATTGCCGGGAACGGAACAAACTAGATGAAGCACGGGTAACATCGCAAGACACAATTCCTGTATCATACTTAGTACAATTAATAAGCGCAGTCACCGCTGAACGCGTACATTTGGAAATTTTTGGGCTGTTCACAAACGAATGCAAAATGCCACACTCAGACTAAACATAAATCGCCACATAACATAGTCACCTCCTACGACATGCCAGGAAAATAGGCAGGTGATGCATTCCATTTGCATTTACATAGCAGATAAGCATTACTTTTTTATTGAAATGAAATGAAATTCTTATACAAGTGGCACTGTCCTCCAGTAACTGGAGTCAAGACGGACAACAGTGGCCGTCAGTATCAACTATTACCGTCTTGACTTATTGGAAAATGGTAATAAAAGGCAACATTCCTAGACAAGTATGATGTCTGTGTAATTGAACCTAAGTACTAATGTAACTCCGACTATAATAAAATTACCTACAGTCCTGAACGGTGGCCATTAAATGATGGATAACGGACAAAAAGTAAATAAAATAATATTAGACGCATTCTCACCAGTTCAAACTTGCAGGTTTTGAGTAAATACATTTTTCTTTCTTAAAAATAATAACAAATATCTTTGCTGAATACATTGTATGTTGTAAGCTTGTATGTCAATTACCAATATTATTAATATTACGGTAGGTAAATTTGTAACTACTAATACACCCCGTAGATGTATTAGCAGCTATATTCAATGTATTATACGGGTAATTGTTGATGTGTGAATCTAGTGATCAAGTCCAGGGCCCACACCGGCTGGTCAGTAGGCACCATGTGTCCGGCGTGTCTGACGAGCACCTCCACCAGTCTCCCTCCACGCTTCATGTAGCCGGCCACGTCAGGACCCACCTTCCAAATTATTCGATCTGCCGATTTGTATTCTTCCGCACCAGTGAAGTTCAGGTGTTGTATGTAGTTCACGGTCAAAGGGTACGCCACAGTGATGTCCAATTGTCCGTTGTAGATCAATACGTCGTAGTAGTCCAACAGTTCGGTTATCCAAGGTGTGACAGACTGCATCTTGTCTTCAGTCAAGTAATTACCGACAGTACCATTCTCACTGTTAAATTCCAGCTGACCCACATGTATTAATCGACGGATCTCAGTTTTGTTTATCGCTGTTGTATAACTGTAAAAATCTATGTCTTTTTCTTGAAGGAGGAAATTGTATGGATTAATATGACCATTTGTTTGTTGTATAAAATTTGACATATCATAATTGAATTCGTTGGCTGACTTCCAGTCTAGATAATTGGTAGCATTTACAAATTTTTTTTCCAATTTTTGTAGAATATTGGATTGGTTCACGTCAATAAGGCCTAGTTGATATAAATATTTCGAATATTCCGACTGGTGCAGTGGATCACTTTGCCCGTTACCAATAGCTAAACCTGTAAGGTTCATCTTTACCTTTGCTGAAGGGTTTTTCGTGTGAATCAGATAAGATAACGCCGGCACATATTTCCCCGCATAGGATTCCCCTGAAATGAACAATTTCTTCTTTTGAAGCTCCGGAAAGAGTTGAAAGAACTGGCTGAGGGCCTCGTGCAAGTTTCCAGCGACATGTGTTTCATTGGTACTGTATCCCTTGGAATTGTTGGTGTAGCTAAACCCAGTCCCAACTGGATTGTCAATGTATATAACGTGATGGTTTATAGCCCAGTGCACAGTCCTCTTTTCTAGGTTATCATTTTTGTTAATTTGTATTGGGCCATTTTCAGACAAGAGCCCAATCATGGAGGGCGCGCCAGGTCCTCCCTGAAGCCATAAAATCACTGGAGCATCAGCGCTGGTGTTAGATGCGGGAAAGTACCAGAAGAACATGTTGGAATCATACTTTTTGTCCACAGTGAAGAACCCGGAGTAGCTCTGGAGTTCAGGTATTTGCGGCAGAATAACTTTTGACAATTTCCTTCCTTCGTCAATACGGTCTCCCTCTATGTATGGAGTGAGGATTAGAGGCTGATCAGATTTACCTTCATCCAAATATTCATATGGTATTGGAGCCATGTTTCGACGACACTGAACAATATCACATGACAAATAAAGTAAGCAGAATAAAATAATTTGTCTGCATTGTATTTGATCCATTGAAAACGTATTGTAGAGATGTACGGAATATTTTGCTCTGTTTATCAGTTTTACGAAAATGCTACTGGCAAGTTAGGTGCTTATTTTGTAATGTTCCAACATTGAGTCCAACAGTGATTTTTATGTACGGGTGTTAACCTACATTTACTTACCTCCGTTTACTTATTAACATTGTAGATAAATAATATCAGTTTGTTTGTAATTTGCTACTTTTTGCTGTATATATTTATTTCTCTATAAATCTATTTTATATATCTGACTCTTATACCAAGTAAGATAATACTCCCACAACGATGAAAGTTTTAGTTCAAGTCTATAAAGTCCGGGATTGCCGGGAACGGAACAAACTTAGTACAATCAATAAGCTCTTATTTACCGCTTTTAATCGTATTTTAGTATTGGAAACACACTTATCCCACTTACTAAGTACTGCACAACCTATAACCTGCTCAATTTGACTTTCGTCGCGACATTCAAAATGAGCCACACTAGGGTCTTTCAATGTATTACATAGATTGTTTTAAATTCACTTTCATACCTTCCTAAAACTTCAATTAGTTTTATTTTCAGTATTATTTTATTATTCGTTTCAGTATCCTTCTCCTACTATTATTCCAATATAAGTTGTTGTACTGAAAATAAAAGCGAATAGTGTTATTTTTTTAAGTTCCACAGCAGGACATAACAAAAAAGAGGGTAGGAAAAGGTACCACCCAAGCAAATGACCACGGTTCACCAAGCGTATTTAACCCAACGTGACAGGGTTTGAATCCATCGCCGTTATAGTGTTCATACACCTTGTGGTGTGCGGGTTTCATAACGATGTTGTCTTTAATCGTACGAGCGCTGCGTTGCGTACATAGGCTCTGAAAAAAGATTCCCATTGGTACACGTCCAGTAGCCGGACAGAAACGCGCGACCTCCCGAACTCAAGACAAGTATCCGAGCAACTGTACTACAGACGCTTAAAAAATATGATAATACTTAAAAATAAATATGATAATTATACACTTTTTTGTATGCTAAATGTTGATTCGTATACTTAACAATCTTATATTAGGGTAATTGTTGATGTGTGAATCTAGTGATCAAGTCCAGGGCCCACACCGGCTGGTCTGCAGGCACCATGTGTCCGGCGTTTCTGACGAGCACCTCCACCAGTCTCCCTCCACGCTTCATGTAGCCGGCCACGTCAGGACCCACCTTCCAAATTATTCGATCTGCCGATTTGTATTCTTCTGCACCAGTGAAGTTCAGGTGTTGTATGTAGTTCACGGTCAAAGGGTACGCCACAATGATGTCCAATTGTCCGTTGTAGATCAATACGTCGTAGTAGACCAACAGTTCGGATATCCACGGTGTGACAGACTGCATCATGTCTTCAGTCAAGTAATTACCGACAGTGGTATTCATAGCATTAAATTCCAGCTGACCCACATGTATTGATCTCCGGACCTGAGTTTTGTTTATAGCTGTTTGAAAATTCAATATATTATCGTCATTTTTTTGAAGGAGGAAATTGTATTCACTAATTTGGCCACATATTTCCATTATATAATTTAAAACCTCAAACCATTTAATCAGGGCAAACTTCCAGTCTTGATTATTGATAGCATTTATTGCACTTTTTTCTAATTCTAGTAATATCTTGGCTTGTTTCACGTCAATAAAGCCTAGTTGATATAAATATTTCGAATATTCCGACTGGTGCAGTGGATCACTGAACCCGTTACCAATAGCTAAACCTGTAAGGTTCATCTTTACCTTTGCTGAAGGGTTTTTCGTGTGAATCAGATAAGATAACGCCGGCACATATTTCCCCGCATAGGATTCCCCTGAAATGAACAATTTCTTCTTTTGAAGCTCCGGAAAGAGTTGAAAGAACTGACTGAGTGCCTCGTGCAAGTTTTCTGCGACATGTGTTTCGTTGGTACTGTATCCCTTGGAATTGTTGGTGTAGCTGAAGCCAGCCCCAATTGGATTGTCAATGTACAGGACATGATGGTTTGTAGCCCAGTGCACTGTTCTCTTTTCCAGGTAACCGTTATTGTCAATTTGTATTGGGCCATTTTCACAAAAGAGCGCAAACATGGAAGACCCGCCAGGTCCTCCCTGAAGCCATAAAATCACTGGAGCATCAGCGCTGGTGTTAGATGCGGGAAAGTACCAGAAGAACATATTGGAATCATACTTTTTGTCGACAGTGAAGAACCCGGAGTAGCTCTGGAGTTCAGGTATTTGAGGCAGAATAACTTGTGACAGTCTCCTTCCCTCGTCAATACGGTGTCCCTCGATGTATGGAGTGAGGATTAAAGGCTGATCTCCGTCCAAGAATCGATATAATCGTTGACCAATATTTGGGTAACACTGGACAAAACTATATGGCAAATAAAGTAGCCAGAATAAAATATATTTGCTTAGTATTCGGTCCATTGCAAATTTAGGTATGTAGATAGGTACTGAATACTTTGGTCTTGTTAACAGGTTTTATTAGTGCGCGTTTGTTTCGTAATATACGAACAATAGACCCAATAGTGATTTTATAGGTGTGTTATAATAGCTGGTAATATGTAATTACTTATTAAATATCCATTTCCTTAATAACATTGTATATAAATATTGTTTGTTCGTTTGTATGAAAGTTGGCACTTTTTACTGTACATGCACGCCACTAAATTGGGTATAATAATCGTGATTGATCATGATTATTGATGAATTTAGAGAAATAATCCAGGTTCTACTCCGGCTGGTCTCAAAGAGTGAACATTGGTGTACCTCAGGATACAAATTGCCAGCGTCTCTGATGAGCTCTTTCACTAATCTCTATCCACATTTCAAATATCCGGCCACACCAGTAATGCAATTATCTACCTTTAGAGTCGGGGCGCATACATATGAAGCGAAATAAAATTCTAGCTTTATCCGCCACTTCATGTGTTTTGTATTAAACTCTTTACTATTTGTTTTATTGTTGTGTAATATTGTATTTAATTCATGTGAGCCATTGTCAAACTAGGATACCTGTATATTGATTTTGTTAGATAATTTTCTTTCTTGTTTACTATCTACTTACTATTAAAATATTAGTGGTAGCCGATAAGTAGGGAGACTAGTACTAGGAGTACTGTAGACTATCGTCTTTAGAGTCCAGGTGTCCTGAATATTAGTCCAATAATTGTGTGGATTAAATAAGTTTTTCGATCGCAATAGAATTGCAGTAGAAATTGAGTATACTTCTGGTTAGTTATTATTTATTGGGATCATGACATTTTTCATAATGATAATAACGTAATCATATTAATCTGAATCATTTAGCTGTGTACATGTGTGTCCTACAGTCGAACATGACCCAACAAACAAACAAACTAGTCGAAATACTATGACATGTAGGTACCTCTCAGGTGTTATTATTCTGCACTGCTCTAACGTGGTACATAAACCATGACTCATTGAGACCAGCTAAGCTGTCTCTGACCAAAGTCTTATCAGACGGCTAAGTTACTTTTTATTTGACATTAATAGCAACTTAATATTTTTTTTAATCAAAATTAGTATTTTATTTGTTACTGTGATTCTGTTCTAAAATCAACAGGTATTATTAATTTAAAGCATGTGGTGTTCGCCGATCGTCGTGCACTTTAGGGGCCTTACTAATAATGGCGGAATTGCTATTTCGTACGTCAACTTAAGTTGTCAGTTGTATGTCAAATACAGAAAAAACAAGTTCAAGTAGACCTGTAATAACCGTTGTATAAATCGCAATGCGTTTATTGGTAAGGGGGTTTATATGTAATTTACGTGCAATTTTTAAATTATTAGGTTTAACTGAGTGTTACGTCTAAAATAAAATCTTCAGCGAGCTGCAAAATTTCACATGCAAGATCACGACTGGTTACTATTTTTTTAATCGGTACCCGAAATAAACAAACTATTATAACTTTCGTCTTTATAATATTATTACAAACTAGCATATTATTATAGGCGAGGTCTGGCAGCTCCCCGTGCTGTCGGTAGCGCGATTCGAAGTAGCGTCTTAACCATTTACTGGCATAGTATTCATAAATACATATTATTCAGGGAGGGTTAAACTGGCAGCTGAAACCGCGGATTTTATTAGTCTTTGAAAAGAATTTGAAACATTCCACGATATTAATAAAAAAGTTTATAGGCAATGGTTGCTTCACAACAAGCTATTTCTAAAGATAAGTAATGGAATTTAAAACCCCTATTCTGAAACGTGTACCAAATTCTACTAGCATAAAACGTACCAACGTTTTATGCTTTGTCTGACTCTAATAGCAAGTGCCAGAAAGTGACAAATGAGCAATAATCATTATATATGCATTGATATTTTTTCAAGATTGTGGGCCTAAGTGTCATACGTAATAATAGATAAGAAAGTAGACGACATTGTTTGTCCTGAATTTTACGTAAGTGGGTACGTGGAATATGTAAGTGCGCGTGCGCAGTGGGACAGCAACGCACCTGACTCCAGTCATTAATCACAGTAATTACAGTCATTTGACATAAAAATAGTTGGATCAATTAATGGTAAGCTCATGTGCCTACTTAGCATTGTATATATACTTAAACTAGGTCATACTACAGTTTAAACAAGTAATAAAAATTGCGACTCGCATTTGACTACACTTTATGTCAACTTAGCCTGAATTCTTTGAATGCTGTAATCATGAGATCAATGCAAATGATTATTTGCTTACAATAGGCGCCTATTAGTTTGACAGAGGCAATCACTGGTAAGTATGTAGGTAAGCACAGTACTACCCCTGAACCAACTTCATGGCACAACTGGTTTTCTACAAAAAACAAAAGTTGACCTACTAGGTTTCGATTTGAATCAGGCGAGCCAGCTTAATATACATATTGACAAATTTAAATGTTCTAACCTAACCCACTTCTCTGATTGGAAACTATAATTAGCATTAACCTATATTATAGCTAGTTGTGCCATCGAGTAGTGCCTTGGGGAACACGCTCTTAATCTAGTATAGGTCGATAGCTGTGGGCCACCTTTGGGCCTCCCCAATTCCCTTCCATGGAAAACAGCGAAGCAAGTTACATGAGAGCCTTGTGCACTGCAATTATTGCAAGCTTATTAAAATTAAACATTTAATATCATGTCAGTGCGCGTTTCCTTAAAAAATGATTTGTGTATGATTATTTATGGGTATGTGACGTATTTAGTTCCATTATTGTATTTTAATTCTTTGTGTTTTTTTTTTATGTTTACTTTCTCTACTGCACACAGAACTGTTTACCACAACTTGGGTTGACTGGTAGAAAATGCCTTAGCATTAAGTCCGCCAATTGTATTATTCTGCAATAAAGATTTTAAAATAAATAAATAAATAAAATAAAGCTTGCAATAATTGCTTTACGCCCTGTTAAAATTTACCTAGACTAAAAAATGTGCAAACATTAATAATTAGTACGAGATTTTCAGGCTCTTGAGTATTTAGTTTTTTAGAAATTCTGCGACACAGCCGCAAATGTTCACTAACTATATACCTTTGGTTGAAGTCGCGAAATGGAAGCTTTAATTTGACTGTTTCAATAAGTTATTATTTTGTCTCGGTATTTTTTTCACATCTTAATATTACTTTTATTTTTTAGTGACGAGCAGGAAATCCTCGACGACACCCAGTGGGAGGTTTCAGATTTAACAGATAGACTCAACTCCCAGTGGCCTTTATCTGTCGCTGGTGCTGACCGAGTCTTGTGTAGCCATACAAACAACTTCTGAAGATCAAAATAACACTCGATGTACGGGGTCTGAAAACTCAGTGAGTGCAAAAAGAGCCTCTTTTAGAGTTGACATCTTTATTTTATTCAGAACTAAATCCATTTAATATTCAAAACCACATTAAATTTAATATTAAAAAACACATTAAATGTTCAGAAGAAAACTGATTAAATATAAAACTTAAAAAAATATAACATAAATAACAAGTTGAGTACATAATCCTTAAATAATTAAATCCGCTAATGCTTCGTTAACAACTTATTAATAGTGTAGACATGTCAAATAATTCTAATATAATTGATTTATTTTAAATCACTAAAATGTCTACATAATTTTTTACACAATTTATTTTATTATATTTTTTATTGTGCAAAACAATAAAGAAGAAAATTTAAGTAAGTAGATATGTATGATTGCCTTTTCCCTCGAATGTACAGAGGGGCATCATAAAGAAATTTAAAAAGAAGTCGTATCAATTGGGAACAGAGTTAGAACAATAGAATTTTAACGGTCGAGGACTGTCTATTGTTTGGGATAACATAGACAATTCAACACATTGTCTGGGTCTATCGGAGCCGCATTTCCTACCGACTTACAATCTATTTTTAATTGGTGTAACTAATTTACAATTCTGAAACCTTGTACCTATTATTACAAACAAAAATAATGTTTCACATGTTATCTTCAAATGTTAATTTAACCGTAAATTCCGTGTATATAATCGAATCTCTGAATTTAATATTAGTACCTACATGTTTACAAAAAAAATCTATAAATGAAATGAAGTGAAGGCTATGGTGAGCTTTAAGAGTTTTTTTTAATTTAAATTAAAGGTATGATGGGCTAGAAAGGTTCCCGAGTGGCGACCACGTGGAACATGAGGAGTGGGATGTCTCCCGACCAGATGGAGCGACGACATACGGGCAACGGCAGGATGGATCTATCCAACAAACCGCATCAGGCTGCTCTAGAATCGTAATATAGATGAGACGTATAGCAGCAGTGGACAGGATGGTGGATAGGATAATGCTGGTGAGAACTTCTGATATAAAAAAATATCGTTGTACTCAATATTCGCCTGTTCGCATAGTTCAAGAACTTTTTGATGTGTTTTGAAAATATTTTGCGTAACTTGAAGCAGGAGGGAAAAATAAAAAATATTCTTCTGTGATTGCCACCAAATTGGGAAAAATATTAATCGGCTATCTAACTCATGGTCACATTATTATTTTAAAGCTTTTAAGTTAGTTATCTGAGGATTTTGCCCACAGTGCACCGAGTCAAAATCATCATCAGCCACATGCTGGATAAGGGCCTCCCCTAATGATTTATGATAATTTCGGGAGGAAATGCCAATAATCGCCACGCTTGGCAGGCGGGTTGCCGATCGCAGTGGTTTCGTGGTTTAACTCGCAGAGCGCCAGGTTGACCATCCACTGAAGAGTTCACTCCGTCGCCTCACGACCCTCACGGCGGGAAAAGTTGAGCTTGTGGAGACATGTAATATTCTATTCGCCGTCACCACACGGCACCGTAAACCGTACCGTAAACCGTAATGTAAACATTTTTCTATTCACGTCATGCATGTATCCTATCTTAACTGAGATTATTTTATATACATAAACTCACGTTTCTCGCATTTAGACTGATGACACGCCTTTGATGATAATTTGAGGAGGTTAGGATCAAAACGTATTAATTTAGGTGTAACCAAATTTGATGAAAAAAAATAGGAAAACTTATACTACTCTTAGGCCCTTTCAGAAGAAAAACAAACAATCCATTCCCTTGTACATATATGAAATCTATTATTTCTCAAAAACAATTTTAAAAATGGCTTTATCAATTAATTAAAGGCGTGAAGTGTATTTATTTTTTTTATTTTAAAAATAGTACATGGTAGTGAAGTTATATATTTGAAAATGTACAGAAACCCTTAGGGGAAGAAAAGCAAATTAATACGTTTTGATTCTAACCTCCTCATTTAACCTGATTGTGGACAAATTATTGTAAGAGCATTGGTGAAAATTGGCCAGCCCTTTTGTGCCGATGACGTTTTATGTAGACCTTTGTTTTTGACACATCAATTTTATACTGTTACTTTGATGTCATTAATTTTATATGAGTGTGTTTGGAAAAGAACGTGTCATACAATGGCAATAAATTGTTTGTGATTCTGTTCCTATGGATTTTCTATTGGCTTTTAGTCGTCACCTTTGTCGAATAATCTTATTTGCCCGGGTGTCCCTAAGGTCGCCTTTTCTCCCTGTATTGGAAGAAATGAATCCAGTATCATTACTTTTACATTCCAGACGTGCGGGACTGAGAATCAAGTGGAATATTGCGAAAAATGCCTTCTCTCTCCGCCTACCCGTAGTCTGAAGGTGACCAAGTTTTATTACAGACTTCGAATATTATTTTATAGCGAACCCTCTTGCAAAACAGATGTTGACTTAAGAAGTCAACAAAGAATGACGGGCCCGTTGGTGTAGTGGTCAGCATGTCTGCCTCTGCTCCATAAGGCCGTGGGTTCGATTCCCACCGCTGGCAGGTATTTAGGCGATGAGCTTTTAAGTACTTGTTGGATGTGTCTGGGTGTTTTATTTATATAAGTATGTATTTAAATGAAAAAAAATATATATATAAGTAAATATATCTCGTTGTCTGATTTCCATAACACAAGTGCTTTAGCTACTTAATATGGGAAGAAGGCAAAGTGTGTGTTGTTTAAAAAAAAAAGAAAGCATTTGCTTATACCTATTAATACGTACAAATAATCTACTCATGTAATAACAGGTCCCGTGACGGTCGGAGATATCTATATAAATATAAAAATGTAAGAGAAAAAAGAACCGACTTCAACCAGTGAAATTAAATAGATTTGTGGTTTTCTTATGGATACCATTGTCGTAACTGAACCTATTTTTTCCTCTAGATCCCATTCCCCAATTTCGTTTCCGTCATTCTGGGTAGGTCTTCAACAAAGTATTACAGCTGACTCTCAGGTTTTATGACGTACGAAGCTTCTGAATCTAATTAAACTTATGCTGGTTAACAGAAACCTCTTTTAGGGACACGCGCCGCGTCTGGTTTACATACATAAGCCGTGTCTTTTGATCGTGTATTAATTCAAAATGTATGGACATCCCGCAACACGGCGCCGCCGCGCCGCCGCCAAACGCGTCGAATTTACAAAAATGTAAAATGCATGTATTTCTAGAAACTCGAGCCAATTCTATCATTGCATAAAGGATCAAATTACTTATTTAGTCGATGTCTGATCTCAGTTGCTTCGTTAACCCTTTCGGCGACATCCCGCCCGTCGACGTGACAGCAATAGAGCTTCTATTTTATAAAGTTGAGTGTTAAATACGCTTGGTGAACCATGGGCATTTGCTTACTAAGCAAGTGCCTCTGCCTACGCCGCTTTGGGATTAAAAGGCGTGAAGTGTATTTATTTTATATAAAAGAGGAGCAGCCACGGAGCGTCTGCGGTCCAGTTGGTCGGATCCTTGACTTGTAACCGGGAGGTCCCGGGTTCGAGTACGTGTACCAATGGGACTCTTTTTCAGAGCCTATGTGCGCAACGCAACGCTCGTACGGTGAAGGACAACATCGAGATGAAACCCGCACACCACAAGGTGTGTGAACCCTCTAACGGCGATGGGCTCACCCCCTGTCACGTTGGGTTAAATACGCTTGGTGAACCGTGGGCATTTGCTTATTAAGCAAGTGCCTCTGCCTATCCCGCTTTGGGATTAAAAGGCGTGAAGTGTATTTTTTTATTTTTTTTTATTTTATACAATACAGTTCCCTATATACAGGTCACTTCATCAATGCCGAAAACAAACGGAAAACTAATGCGTACCTATTTGCTGCTCCCTACTGTTCAAAAAGTGGTGATATCCGTCAGTTATCTGCTGTGGGCATTTCGGGAGGAACATCCAATGTTCTAATTCTAGTCCAGTACCATGAAGTGTTATAGTAGCTATCGTTGTGTGACAGGGATAGTGCTAGACGAGTGGTGTAACACTGTCGCAAAGAGTAAACAATATTAATTTAGCGCCGGTTAAACTATCTCCCCACCAACTTCAAAACGAAATCTATTGAGTACTTGAGAACTTGAGGTTACCTTGTAATACGGAGCGACTTTGATGAGAAGTTTTTCGAAGGCAAATAGTAGTCTGCCAAGTAAGCCCGTATTCTTAGAGTACCTAAATAAAGAAGATGGAGCTTACGATGTTAAAAAGAAGTCTGCTTGTAATTAGGCAAAAGAAACAGACGTTTCTTAATCCGATTAACCACATCTTACGGGAACATATTATTGTCGCTAAATAAGCAGATTTTTGGTAGTGAGGTTCATTTATTTCATCAAGATATACATATATCATAGGAAAAATACTGAAAAATCTACTTCTTCTGGTAAAGTCGGAAAATTGTGTTGTTTTAAAACGACGATAGTAAGAAGTGGGTTAGGTAATCCCAAGATAGGAGTTTTCTTCGTGCAGTTTTAAACATAACGAGTCGCGCACATTTTTACACATCAGAAACTTTCGGGGTGGGTCTCACTATTCGATGGTGATACTGTTACTAAAGTGGAGAATTTTCAGGATCCTTGTTTCTTTTAGTCATGACAGATGGCGCTAGCTGTATTAGTGGGGATAAATGTCAACGAAATGACTACTTCAGTCAGTGACAGTTTTTTTAATCGTTTGTTTACATGTTACAAAAGTGTATGAAATTTGAATAATTTACCCAAATCATAATAATAACGTACTAAAATATAATCGGCAAAAGTCACCCTGGTCAACTAGTAGCGACATCTAAATAAGGAGTCTGAAAATTCGCAACTTTCACTATTACCATTGAGTATTAAACTCGCGCAAATTAATCGCTGGGCGCTATTTTAATGATTTTTGACATATCTAGACCTCAATTGTTATAGTGAGACCCACTCAACTTACGCAATATTAGAAAGAAATCTGCTATTATTATTTAAGGTGCCTATAAGGAGAAGGTATAGTGTTTCGACATTCATGAAATTATGTACGGTACCTATAAATATATATACCATTATATCATTATATAAATACACTTTATTGCCCATTAGTATGTAATAAATTAGGATGATCTTCCAAACTTCCTACATATCATTTCCATTTAGAGTTTTTTCAGGTCACAACAATACGTATGTCTACATCTTACTATCATAATTCAAATGTAACTTTGCATTGCCACATCCGAGCGTGCCATCGCGACAATCTATCTCACAATGTAGGTCTAGGCCTTAGTTTAGGCCTACTTTATGGACCACACACGCCAAAAATGTGAGTCACCCTGCGCCCACGCAACGTTTGGTGCAACTTGCAAGTGGTTTTCCTTGCGAGCGGCAGTTTCGAGCGAAATACGGTTGCTTGAGTGACACGCATATTACCTTACCTAATTTGTGTAATTTAACCACTTGAACATTATGCTCATGGAAATTGTACTTTTTTGCATAATCGCCACCGCCTACTAAGTCGAAGTCTTGTTTTTTTTTTAATTAAACAAACGCTGAATATCGTCTATTTTTTTATTAAAATAAGGATAATCTTTTAAAGAAATGCACACTGAAAGTATATTAAAAGTTTAAAACAGGTATTATGGAGAGAAAATTAACCAAACAGCGAAGGTAAGCTGAATGTTTATCTTTGGTTAATTTTTGCGCTAAAATAAGGATAGTTTTACAAGAATCTAATTGTTTGTTTTCTTTTACTGTTGTGAGAAATCCGCAGGTATTATAATATACCCTGAGAAATGGTCTTGGAATATTGTTGGCCTCGTCAATATAATTAACTTTTACTATGGTTGTAATGCTGGGAAAAGAAAAAAGCTTTTTTTCTCCTTACAAAATAGATTTTTATTTTGCTTATGTAGATGACATTGCGTATAGAGATGCAAATTTTAATATAAAATGCCTGACTGTCAGTTAGGTCAGTCAAAGGCTAATGATAGTAAACTGCCTATTTTATTATCAATCCTATCATACGTACGACAAAA